>JAIUZE010069005.1:0-146539 GCA_022085475.1 Heliosperma pusillum | reverse complement strand
CCGCCACCACCGCCGAAACCACCGCCGCGGCGGCGAACGCACCGTCTCCACCGTGGACGCAGATCGTGGCGCCGGCGCCACCTTCGCCGGCGGCGAATGTGATGGCGGAGGGAGGAGATGGCAATGCGACTACGGCGGCGGCGGGGGTGAGTAAGAAGCCGGCGTGGAATAAGAAGCCGATGCCGATGTCTATGTCAAAACCGTGTTCGACGGATGTTGGACAGGCGGAAAGTGGTGGCGCTGCGACGTTAATTGGGACGGACGTTTGGCCGTCGCTTATGGAGTGTACTACTAAGTCTTCTCCAAAGAATTTTTCTTCTTCTAATGTTGGATCATCTCTTTCTCTTGAGGTTCAGCATTGCTAATTTCATTATCTTATTTTTTTTATAATTTGTTATTGATTGTCGTTTAATTCAAATGCCTATTAATGTCTAAGTTGTTGATTATGTGATGGTTAGGTGAAAAGGTGAATTCTAGGGTTTTTACTTGTTTGAATTTAGTATTTGCAGTACGTTTTGTTTTAGACGGGTCAAATACTACCGCATTCTGTTAATAAAGACAGTTTTTGATATTTTCTAGGCAATAAGCAGGGTGATTTGGTATGTACTTAGACGAGTTAGTCATAATCATTTGTTTATGTTTGATTAAAATACCTTTGAATATAAAACTAAACAATTTAGTGATTGACCTTGCTTTTTGTTAAAAGAAATAAAATTTTAGTGATGTGATGTAAGTATTGCTCATTCAGATTACTATGAAGAAAGAACAAACCTTTGCATCATTAGTTAGTTGTCTACTATGTTACTCAGACTCGTTTAGAAGTATCCGACACGGGTGCCTGTCCAAGGGACTCGGCTATTTTTTATGAAAAATATGCATATTTTGGTCTAAAATGAGTTGTCCAGGTGTCATACTCATGTCCGAGTGTCGGACACGGGTACGCGAGGGAATTAGAAGAGTCAAAAGTGTCGGACTAACATAGGTTGTCTGTGTAACTTCACTGAAGTCGATGGTGCTATCATTTTCAGTGTGTAAATGAGTATATCACATATCATTCACATTTGCTCAATTGTATATTTGTATGTTAATGATCCATTCTTGTTGCGGTTGAAGTTGTTATATGTAACAAACTGACAGTGTTGCTTTTCGGATGAAAAGAGTATTGGCTTTGTCTACCTATTGGCCTGCATGATTTTACTAGATTGTTTTGTGTGTAATGTATAGTTTTGATAGTTGATCTTTGTGACTGCTTTGGTTTTGTTTTGCTGCTTTAGGTAACTGGAAATGATTCGTCGTCAGCTGCAACAGTAGCATCATCAGTGCGATCACCAACATTGCCTACACAAAAGCCAACTACTAGCTACCCAAAACACCATTCAACTTCCAACCATGGACAGCTTGCGAGACAAAAGTCTGCTAAGCGTGAGGGTGAAGGTAATTCACAAGCTAATGGAGTGTTCTCTCATCAGCCTCCACAGTCAGCCGGTGACGGTCCTCAGTATCATCATAGTCAGGGTTCTCCTAAGCCTAATCTTGGCGGTCATCCTGAAAACTCTGGTAAGGACAATGTGCAAGCTCACAGTCATAGAGATCCGGGTCAGAAAAATGCCAGTGGGGAGCATCCACATCACCGTAATTCTTATAGAAAGGGGAATGGAGGGCCCCAATCGCGTGGAGATGGGTCTCATCAGAATTATGGGGGAAGACGAAGTAATCAGGAACGTGGTAATCATGACTGGAACCATCAAAAAAGTTTTAACGGGAGAGATGCTTCTTTGCAGCCAGCGGTGGTTTCAAGGGGATTTGTGAGACCCCCGCCTGTTGCTGCTCCATTTATTCATCCTCCAGCTATGCAGCCTTTGATAAATCCTATGATGGGGCCTGGTAGGTAGACTTAACTTGCTTTTTTAAGTGCTTTCATAGAAATTTGACAATGCTAACGGAGTTCTATGTTCAGATATGCCTTATTTTTATGTACCCCCGGGCATGCAGTTAGTTGCACCTATACCTACGATGTATTTCCCTGCTCTGGATCCTGAGTTGTATACTGAGATTATGAAGCAAATTGATTATTACTTCAGGTACTTGTTTATGATCTCGCGTCACGACGGATATCCCTTTGATTAGTGTTGACATTGTGACTAGTTATTTTGACCAAATAGCATTTCTATGTTCTTGTTGACAGTAACGAAAATCTAGTCAGGGACACATTTTTGCGTCAGAAAATGGATGAAAATGGTTGGGTTTCTGTTGGTGTAATTTCAGAGTTCAATAGGGTAAGCTCTCTACATTTGCTGGGCCATGTATGTAACACATTTCCTAGTTATTGTCCGCCCGTGATTGTCATCTCAATGTGTTATCTTGTCCTTGATATTTACTGTGTACTTTTTAGTCCCTTTTTTTGTGTCCTATTCTTCGGAAATAAGGGTTTAAATTTGGAACTGTGCATTTGTTAGATGATTTGTATGCTACAGCTGTTTAAGCAAATTGTAGGATTTTTCGAATTTTGGATTACACATAATGATCGCTTAGGCGTATGTATAACGTTTTGGAAATTGATGAAATAATAAATGCATCAGGTGGCCACTCTTTACTTACCAATGCTTGCCTGACATGCTTATTTTCAAGAACATTAGTGATTAGTGATACGTCAACCTTACTCCCTTATCAATTAGGGATGCTGGTCTAGATATGTGGTACTTACTCGATCTAAACAGTAGTTAAATGTAGAACATATCCTAGTAGCTCAAATGCTTGATTTAAAGTCTTGTAGACCTTCATCTTGTAGCAGCTTAAAGTCTTGCTTAAAATTGGGATAGGTGAATGGTTTGGAACAATTTTGGCCCACTATCTCCCTTCAAATTGTTATGCTGATCTGGTGTCTGTATAACTGTTTGATAAGGGTGTGTTTGTGTACCATTTTAGGGGGGGAATGAGGGTAGGAGGATAGAGGGGAGGGAAGGTAAGGGGAAGGGAAAAAAGGTTGTTTGGATAGCAAAAATAAGGAAAAGAAAAGGGAGGGCAAGGAGGGATGAGGATCAAATACTATATAAAGCGTTGCAGACTTCCGCTGTTCTAATATAATGCATGAGAACATTCCTCAGAAACTAGTATACTCGCCTCTGCCAAAAATCCATCCTCTCATGAAGTACTAACGAACAAGTCTTTGCTGGAGTTCCTCAGACCAGTAATATCATTATCAAACAAGAGCCACATGGTTTGAGCGTGGGAAAGTAAATCCCTCAATTTCTCTTCCTCTCCATTTCCTTTTGTCACATACATGCTAAATTGCTAACCAATTAAAGGAAATTGATTCCCTCCCTTTCCCTCTAACTCTTTTAATCAAAATGCACCCTAAATTTTAGGAGGACTACATTTACCACTGATGGCAGTAATTTTAACTCTCTTCTGGAGTACATGCAACAGATAGGCCAAAAGCTTTCTGATAAGCGCAAGGATAGCTGTCTAGCATAGAAATAAATAGAATTTTTGGTGTTATACATTTTGGTGTTATTTGAATAGTTATCAGTTTATCATGACAATAGAATTTTTTGCAACAGAAGTGGTTGCATAAATTCACAGCTTGACCGAACTTAATGCCTATATGATATCAGTATGATGATGGTGTCTCAGACTTCCATGAGGTTTGTTGAACGTTTAGATAGGAAACATTTGCATGAAAGTGTTTCTTCTGAATTACGTTCATCATGCTACTAACATCAAAGAGAAATGCATAGTAGAATTACAAAGCCTTCAACTCTAAATAATTTGGATTTTTGGCTTTCGGTTAGCTAGGTAAATTGTGATTTTATCTCTCTGTTCTTTTTTCTTGCTCATCAATTTAGGAAACTCTGTAGGGTTTTGTTTCATCTGGAACTTTCTAGTTTGAATCTTACTGGAATGTTCATCGAGTGTTAGAGTATGCATTTCTCGAAGCATTATATTCACAGAACTCGAAAAGAATGAATATTGAATTCTGTGGCATGCATAGTTTCTAGCATCGTCTCACAAATTAGTCAAGGAACGAATTTTGGAATCTAAGTTTGTATCTCATTAATATTAGGGGCAAAAGTAGCTTATGAGCTTTTTATTGGCTAGTTTGCTTATGTAATCAATTTTACAATTCTTTGTTTTGCTGTAATCATGTTAGTTGGATTTTTGTTTGCTGTGCACTTTTTGTTTTGTTTTATGTACATGTAGATCATTAAAAAATACTCCTGTAGCCACGTAAGTTTCCTATTTGATCGGTTGATGATTGATTGGTAAATAATTAGTACGGAGTATAACACAGACTTCATTTCTTCCGGTTCAGCCACCTAAGTTTCCTATTTGATCTGAAGTTGGCAAAAAACATAAGTTCACTTTCTCTGATTTCTCATTAGTTTTGAATTGTGATCCATAAATCTTTTTAGTTCAATTTATTAACTGAAATTAGTTTAGTGATCTTTCCTCACACGTTGTTGCCCTCTAATAAAAATTTGCGTGCACAGCCCCAATCGATGTTTACAGGAATATTAGTCTCACACAGTCAGTCACACCATCTAACTTGATACTAATTCTGAGAATGCTTGCAGGTCAAATCTTTGACAAATGATACTTTCCAAATTCTAGAAGCTGTTAGGCACTCCAAGGTTGTTGAAGTACAGGTTAGTTTTCAGAAATTTTGGCAACTTCATTCTACTACTAAGAACATACTGTATCTGACATCTAAATTAATGCTAGATTTATTCCATTGGACTTTCTTCACGTATATTGCTGAATCCCCCTTCTTAATAATTTTGCAGGGTGATAAAATTAGGAGGCGTGATAATTGGCTACAATGGGTAATGCCGCCTTCTGTGCAGTTTCCAATGTCAGACTCACCGTCGCCAAAGGGTCCACCTGCATCTGCAGTAACAGATCGCATTCAAAGTATTTCGTTGGACGAGAAGACCAATGGTCCTAGCATCATTATGAAAGGTGCTGTAGGTGTTTCAAGTAGTGTACCACAGACTGGTGTGGATAAGGCAAGTCCTGGTGGATGTTGATCCTCTGGATCCATCCAATTTTTCGTGCAACGACTATGCTGCTGAGTAATCGGGGAGATAGGAACAGTAAAGGACCTTGGTGAGTATATTTTGTTCTGAATCATGGTCTAACTGATTGATGCGCGACTCACAGGGCAGAACAACAAAAACTTTTGATTACCTTATAAAAAACCAGAAAAAAAATATAAATACTGAAAATTCCCAAAAAAAGTGTTTGCAAAATGAACTAAGAAGGTAGATTGTGAAAAATGAGTCCCACAAAGAACTTTTTTGGTTTGTCTTTTGATATAGTAGCAGGAGTTCGTGCAATATTTTAAGCGGGTTTTTGGTGGTATCAGTCTTGCTTTCATGTTCCCTACGCATTTTTTTGTGAACGTCTGAAATGTTGTTGGATTGACAAGTCTTGTAAATTGGGCTGGAGACCGAGGCGAGTTTTTGTCTGAAGCTGCTGATTGTTGGGCCAAGCTCCTGCCTGTTTTACATGTTTTCGGAAAACCCTGCTGCAACTATATATATACTGTCGCATAGACTTGCTTTCTCATGGCGGGATAAACGTTGTAGGTTAGAATTGTCTGTGGAATTTTATCAAACCTTTTGCCTTGGATGTTGATAGAGATTTTTTTTTTACTGTCGAGTAGATTTGTACTTTGTAGTACATGCTTGTTAACTACCCGCTTGATTGCATTATTTTCCTCTCAAATCTGTCTAGGTAGTCTGGATACATGATATGAGGGTCAGATCCACTGTTTCGGTTTCACTTATGTGTAGAATGTAAATCTGGCAAAATTTACTCTTCCCCCATTGACCCGCTCCATATAAAATTAATTCGAAACATGAGCGGAGGCAGGCTTGATTTATCCCCTTCCTTCAAATAACCCAATAACATGTAACATGCCATGTATCTAGAATGACCTGTCGGCCAGGTTTCTCTTGACCCGTTTGCCAGTAGAACCCTGACTGTGTTGATTAACTAGTACTTATGTCATTAATTTGATTCGGATATTTGGAAAACGGCAAAGTTTGCCTGTAGCTTGATTAACTAGCACTTTCTAGGATCCGTTATTCCTGCGATGGCAATTCACTGAATTGGTGCTATTTCAGTTGTGAGTTGTGACAATTCTGGGGAGTTTAATACAATTATGTAGTATTGTGGGCTTGTGGCGTTGCACTTTCCGATAGTATAGTGACTTATCATCTCATGGGGTACCCATTCGAGCCTTCACTAACCAGTTCCTAATCCCGCACACTCCGACTATTACGGTTAGATATTAGGAGGGATCAGAAGGGAGGGGGCTTGACGTGTCACCGGTAGGGCGTAGGGATGATAAGTTTTTAGGTTTAGCGTGAACTACAATCGCTCAATCATTTAGTGGATCGCCAATCCAAAGCCAAACCCAGGCTATAATCACTCTTTTTTACCTGAAAGTAAATGGAGATTGTAATAATTTATCTAATCCAATATTAGATCTCTCCAAAATATGATCCGGAATCCGTAACACGGTTCCACCTGATGGAAACTTGTTTCCTATGAACATGCAAATTTATTTTCTGTGAAAATGGGTAAATATCATGAGTTTAGGGGTGGATGGAAGTAGGGCTTGGGTGAACAAAGCAGTGTGTCCTATTAGTCTATTACAGTTTTAATAGCTCTAAACGCGATACGACTTTGAAAACTACATTGGATACTACGGTTTTAATCAACAGAGAATTGTCAATCCAAATATGATATGGTTTAAGCCGAATACACGATACGTATTTTTTGAGTATCCATTTTTATCTTTGTATTGGATACGAAATTTGGACACATTGTCCAATTTTCACATTGCAATAACACAAGATAAAAATATCATAGCATAGCCGAATTATAACTATACTCCGTATTTTATATTTTTGCTTTAGGTTGGGTAGGTCTTGATCTCTGGATCTCTTCTTATTTTCACATTCAATTTGGGATTCTAAACAAGATAAATTGGTTCATTTATCCCGCAATGTCCTCATCATGCAAGTTAGGCATCTGTGAAATATCTTGTGTTTGAATAAATCAAATAAACCCGCAATGTTTCCAACAAATCCGTTGTCGTCCAGCGGTTAGGATATCTGGCTTTCACCCAGGAGACCCGGGTTCGATTCCCGGCAACGGAATTTTTTATTTTCGAATTCTACTTCTTCAACACTTTATTGTTTGCATAACATGACATTTAATTTTGCATCCCCATTTTATATAATTTTATCTACACTTGAATGGGCAAATTACACTGGTTTTTTTCCAATTAAAAAAAAAAACTACGGAAAATTCAATAAAAAAAAAATGTGTACCTCTTTTGGCACACATCGGCACAAGTAGAAAAGGTAAACACGACATGACAAAAATTATGAAAAATTAATCCCTTTGAAACATGGGAAAAAAATATTATGAATATTTTTTATCACCCCGTCAATTTTTAAAATCACGTAGCAGGATTGTTGCCTAAAAAGGCGAGAATCCAGCTACATGGAATGAAGAAGAGTACCAAATTACCATTTCCTCAGTTAACTCTGCTTGGTCTTTGCACACCTTGACATCTTCTACAAGAAACCGGCACATCGGGCATGTTTTCCGAGGGGCATCGAACCAACGTTCGACACATGTTGAGTGAAAATGGTGTAGGCAAGGTAAGACCTTAATGTCCTCCCCTTCCTTGACTAACCTTGACAAGCATACACAACAACACTCATCGTCTGAGTGAACCACCTCGCGTTGTCCTTGGTTTCGGGTTGTTGATTCCTCGAGGCTGCTTAAACCGATGTAATTGAAGATCAAGCATATTATGTTCTGCATAACTATGTTGCTTAGTGTGAGTTTACGTTAATTGTAGTAGTAGTAGTAGTAGTAGAAGAAGAAGGAAGATATTCTTTGTTTCTTGGAACATCTTAACTTTTTCTGTCATGTGCATGCTACTTGGACTGTCTTTTTTGCGTGGATTGCAAGTGTTTGTAAGGTTGGAGTGTCATCTACATTTTGGTTGCACCTAAACTAGGTGTTAACCTTTCATCCTTTTTTTTACGAGTTTATTATGCTTTCTCCGAATTAACATATTCTTTACATTTTATTATTAAAATACTTCTCACAGATGAATAAACGTGTAAAGAAAGTAATAATTAAGCACCAATCAAGATATAAATTGACTAGCCTTATAGAGTTATAGTCAGTCACTCTAGTTAAATTATTTTATCCACTTGGAACAAGAGTCTTTCTAAAGACAGATAAGATTTAAATAATGAATAGTACTTCCTCAATCTCAAATGATTCTCATGTTTGGTTAAATTATTTTTCACAACCGAATAACAACCTAATGAACTAGATGAGAGTATGAGACAAAGGGGGAAATAGCCAACGTCATGTGTATTTCTTCATAATTTTTCTTGATGATTTGAGTTATTACCAACTTATTTAATTGATGATTACCTTAGGATTTGAGCAATGTCACTCTAAAGACACTTGACTATTAAATAATGAATCATAATAATAGCCAAATACTTTTTGTTAATTGATTAGAGTTATCACCAACTTAATTGAATGATTCTCTTAAGACTTGAGTAATGTCAATGAAATAAAACTACAAGCCACTAATTATAATTTCTAAGCTACTCTTTTTTTTTAGGCAACGGTAAAGAAAATGCAATTACATAATGTGAGGGCCTACAAGATTCTATTACACTCGTAATTTAACATCGTAATTCAGTCTTACTCCCTCCGTTTATCCAATTCACTACATTTTTCAATCCCTCCGTTTATCATATTCACCGCATTTTTCAAATTTCTCCGACTTATTTATCATATATATGTAGTGAATTGAACGGAACAAAGGAATTACTAAACTACAACAGCAAAGAAAATACAGGCGAGAAGATTTTTCAATCAAATACTTCAAATCATCTAATGATAACGTTGTACATTGTCATTAATTGATCCTTTGTCAATCAACGGTTAAAATGTGTGGCTCTCACCGGAGAGACCCGGTTTTTAGGATGCCACATACTAAAATAAGTTGAGAGTTTCGTCGACAGATTTGAAACTACGTTTTCCTTGATCAATCTACTGCTAACCAAATTCCGAAAAGAGATAAGGAGTAAATAGGCAATTGAAAAGCTTACCTGAAAACCGGAAAGTGTCGAGAATAAGCAAGATGTTAAAGAATTTAGTAAACCAAAAGCTTGTATGTTGATAAAAGAGGCTCGAAAAACTGTGACAAACAGACAATATATATATATATTGCCAACTTTTATATACAGCATATATTTTCTCCCTTCTTTTACAAGCTAAAAAAACATGTGTAGCAGTTCATAATAACAATGCAAAACTTGCAAATATAAATGGATAAGGAATTAAGGATAAGGTTGGAAACTGTTTGATAAATCTTTCATATGTTACTGTTTATGAATTTATTTTCAGCATTTATGACTCATTAGTCATTCCCAACAGTTTTTCCTTTGCAAATTGCAACCATTTGTGGTGTGGGAAGGGTCAAAGATCAATACGTACTCGTATTATTTAGCGTTGTATATGATAGAATAAAGCAAAATGAAATACGGAGTGTAAAAATAAGAGCTGTTTCTTAAGAAACGGTTTCTTTCCGACACTGTCTTAGTAACCTATAGCCAAATAAAAGCTTTAAATAGCGAGTTGGTTTAATATAAGACCGCCTGGTGAAAAATTATATATTCCGACGTATAAAAAGAAAGAGCGATTTTTTGGTCCCACTGTCAATGGGATTTTGTTACACAACTGTCAAACTAAAATACTAAAATGTAACTCCTGCAAATATTCTAAAATGATATAGCATCAGGAAAGTCGGTTCAGAATTAACAGAAAAAGGAGAGATTGTACAGTAGAATGTTTGCAGCAATACAGGTCCCTCCTGCTCTCCTGGATTAAAGAAAAGTTCAGCAATATATGATTCCTAAAGATTTTGATAGAAGAAGTAATAACGAGTCGATCTCATTCATTCTGTGGCGGAAGATTTCCCTGTAGTGGATGATTCATCGTCTTCAAGTATTTTGCCATCCTTAGGAACTAAGCGAGGTATCCCATCAACAATCTACAGTTGACACAGAAGTATGTTAGTTTCAAATTTTCAGGCACAACTGCACACGCTTTACGGCTTCATGCTAGATTCGATCGAATATTAAGTGCAACAATCAGGTAATGGCATTAGATGGATAAAGGGAAACATAAAAATGATTTGGAGTCGGAAAACATAAATCATTTTAAAAATGTACTTAGAGGTGGTAAAACAATGAAAAGGGGAAAAAGGGAAAACATGATCAGAACAAAATAAAAATGGAGCATAAATTAGATAGGTGTTTAAATGCAAGACAATTTCACATTCTCCCAAGAAACTGTACAATGGAGCAGGATGACGGGATTTCACTCAACCAAGGTCAGTTAGACATGCAACGGCTTCCAATCATAGCCTAAGTCATGCGACCAGTTTACATATACTTATCTCTGATATTCTGGTTTGAGTACACTTTTTGTTGGGAATCAACAAAACTTCCATTTTTCGCCCTCTATGTGACTGAGTATTAATTAAGTGACTGGTATGTAACTCTTTATACAGTCATGGAACGAGCGAGGGATTAGCAGGGGTGGTTAAAATTTAGGTACATTATTCGGCATTTTCAAGTTTATCTTACTGCATTACTTGTTCTCGGCCCCCAACTATAAATCTTGATTCTGTCAGATGCTGGTATTCAGGGCTCTATAAGGCAAAAGCTATCCTCATGTGACATCTAGCTGAGTTTATATCTAGAACTCATAATGAGTAATGACTCTGGTACACTGGAACTGATGCACTCAAACATTCAACACGTAAGTCACTCTCAATTCACCCAAAATAACACTTCCATGAAGAAAGAAGAAAAAATCGAAGGCAATTAAAAATCAGCAATTCATGCAGCTGTATGAAATTCTTTTAATAGAGGGGAATTTCAGGTCAAATTAACAACTTATCAGCAGAAATGGGTCTCAATATCAGGCATCAATGGTCCTCGAGAGCCTATGAGTTTCTAACGACTTTTAGCGCATTTAACACAGTCGATTGTTTTGGTCCATACTCCATAAAGAAAAAAAAAGTTAATAACAGTAAATATGGCTTCATGAACATGAAGCACAGTGTCGGAATCGACTGAAAATTGCTGAGAAACATGCTAGAGGTGCACATTTAATGTGGTGACAAAACTTATCTAATATAATAAACGTTGTGGCAAATCATCTTCGGCCATTCCCCATGGCAAGGGCACTCTGGATCTAAACACCGCTAGGCGACAAGATCGACTGAAAGTTGTAGAGGAACACCTTAGGGTGCAGATAGGATGTGGCTGTAGCAATTATCCAATATTAAACAATGAAGTGGTGCATCAAGCTTCAAGTCAAATTCAACTTTCCTTATAGCAAGATAAATGCAAACCGCAACAACGCTAGATGACTCAATCACTCATATTGTGGCCAAAACAAATCATGGATCCAATCTTGTTCTGACATATTCGCCTTATGTGGTCTCCAAATGCCTAAATTGAAGGTATAAGTAGCATCCAAGGCAACTTCAAGGCGGTGTGACTAATACAACTAAAACAGGCTATATTCTTCTTCCCATGATCCCAGAAATATTGATCGAAAACTACAATTGAGCTTCTATATCATACTCAGTATCAAACTGCACACACATAAAAACAATACAATTGAAGTGTGACTGATATTCGGAAACTAACCGGAAACGAAACACCAATTTGATCACTGATTAATGAACCTGTCTTCTCACAATACCTGCCCAAAAAACATATTCAAAACCCTAAACAACAACATAATCAATTTTTAAACTTGTCTAACCATGACATTTGATACAACATCGAAAAAAACTACACACTGCCACAATGGCTCCCGCAAACTGCGGGGTAAGGGACATCAGACACCCACAAAGAGACCGTTTCCGAATAACATTTAATTAAAAAAAGAGAGACGATAATCGAACCTTAGGGGTTGTTTGGTTAATGGGCAAACCAGAATTTCATTAAGAGTCTTACTAATTCCTTCTCCTAAACTTTTAAGCAAAACTCTACTTACTCTCACCATTTTTTTTACCAATTAAATTAATTTGGAATCTTATTTTCTATTTATACTTCCCAAACTACCCTCGTCGTTTAAACACTTTTTTGACACAAACGACGTCGTATCTGCCTCATACTACTACGCTGACTTTCCTCCCCCATTTAACATGATTTTCTAGAGAGAGAAAAACTAGAGAGAGAAAACAATGTACGTTAATGGCGGAAACCAAATTCAAATTTAAGTTAAACCCAATTTCAGATGAATGGCAAGAGTTTTAATTCGAAGCATTTCATGCCTAAAATACCCTTCTTTTTCACAATATTTTCCTCATTATTTTATTCATAATAATAATAATATGTCAATTGTTCATCAGATTGCAAACTATTTTGATCATAAAACCCTAAAAAGATCACATCTTTATCAAATTCATGCACAATTAATAACTTCTGGTAGAATACAAAACCCATATTTATGCAGTAAGTTGCTAAAGTTATCATCTTTTGTTGAAGATTTGCGTTATACTTTGTGGGTTTTTGATGTATTAAAAAACCCAGATATTGTTTGTGTTAATACTGTGATTAAGACGTGTTCTTTAAGTAGTTTTCCATTAAAAGGTGTTAATTTTTACTTTGAGGTGTTAAAAAATGGTGGAATTTTCCCTAATTCTTATACTTTTCCTCCATTGATTAGTTGTTGTTCTAAGTTGGGTAATGTTAATTTGGGTGAAATGTGTCATGGGCAAGTGATTAAATATGGTTTTAATGGTGTTTTGCAAATTGAGAATTCTTTGATTCATATGTATGCTTGTTGTGGTGTGATTGAGATTGCACTGAAGGTGTTTGATGAAATGTTTGAGAGAGATACGGTGTCGTGGAATTCGATGATTGATGGGTTTGCGAAAATGGGTGATTTGAAGAGTGCACATAAGTTGTTTGATGCAATGCCTCAGAGAAATGTGGTGTCTTGGAATGTTATGATGAGTGGTTATCTGCAGGGTAAGAATCCCGGGTGTGTGCTGAAGCTTTTTAGGGAGATGGTGACGAAGAGAGTTTTAGGGAACGATGCGACTGTGGTTAATGTGGTTACGGCTTGTGGAAGGTCTGCTAGACTCAAAGAGGGAGCTTCTGTACATGGGTTTCTAGTTAGAAGGTTATGGAATTTGAATTTGATCATAACCACGGCTTTGATTGATATGTATAACAAATGTCATAAAGTAGATGTGGCGCGTGGTATTTTTGATAGTTTACGGAGGAAAAATTTGGTTTGTTGGAATTCAATGATCTTGGGACATTGCCTCCATGGCGATCCTAGGGATGGGCTGCGTTTATTTGGAGATATGGTTCTTTTGACCAAGTTGAGTAATGAAACGGAATCTCATGAGAGCGAAATCTCAAGTCTACGAGAACGAGTGCTTCCGGATGAAATAACTTTTATTGGTGTTCTTTGTGCATGTACGCGTGCAGGGCTCGTGGAAGAAGGGCGAATACATTTCCAACAGATGGTTGATGTATATGGTTTAAAACCCAATTTTGCACATTATTGGTGTATGGCTAATCTTCTTGCGAGCAGCGGGCTTCTGCAAGAAGCACTAGAGACTGTTAGAAAAGTCGGTGACTGTGCCATTGATATGCGGCCCGAATCCTTAGTGTGGGCAACTTTGCTAAGTTCATCCCGATTCCAGTGTGAAACAACTTTAGGTGAAGAAGTAGCCAAAGCATTGATAGAACTAGAACCAAACAATGCAATGTGTTACGCTCTACTGTACAACATTTATGCGGCTGGTGGTAAATGGGAAAATGCGGCTGAGGTCAAAGATTCGATGAAGAAAAGACTCTCGGGGAGAATGCCTGGTTGTAGTCTTGTAGATCTGATAGAAATTGTTCACGATTTCAGCGTAGCAGATAGGATGCAATGTGAAGAGGAGGTAGTTTTGATGATGGATGAAGCCCTCAGGCTTAGTGGTTCTGATTCTCGGCCCCAAAAGCAATCCTTATCAAACATAGAATGTCAAACTTAGAACTGTTTTTTGAGGAGATTGTGGGACTTCATCCATGGGGGTGGACAAACACTGACAGTGGTGGCAACACGTTGTGCTGTACAAGGCACGTCTTTACAATAGGGCCGTGGAGAGCACATCTTGACAAAAGGGTTATATTGCTGTTACTTGCCTCAAGCGTACACCGCATATCAGTGTTCGAATTTTTTGCTAATCTTTTGATTGCTTAGACTCCCATTTCATCTATACTTAATTTGTATTGTGCTCTTTCTAGACTTGGTTCGTAGAGAATGACCTCTCGGAACATTTGTTTAACCAGTTCACTTTTGCAGCGAAATATAACTGTTCCAAATTATGGACCAATTTTGTAAGTCATTACTCATTACAAAGTAATAAAAGGAAACAAAATAAAATTATCCATTGATCTTTTATTTATTATTTTGTGCGGTTAGGAGGAGATTTAAGAAATGCATTGAAGTTCAAATTTCGTCACAAGAGGAAGGTCACGCTTTTGATTACACCAGTAGTTAAACATAAAGATCGTAATAAACCACTCGGCTACTTAGAGTTTAGGTAATTTCTTACGTGGTTACATCTAATGCTTTGTACTTTCGGTTAGCGTCCTAACTCCAATGCTCTAATAAACATCAAGCGAAAAAACAAAGGTGTTATTTCCGCAGTACACATTTTACTCATTTAAGCACACTTATACGCTTATGACAATTTTACCCCACATTTCTCCATTTCATTTCTCCATCTCATCTTAATTCTCATCTACAACTACTGTCTACCGCTGACAAATATCACAGTCCTACACCTTCACCTCACCATCTATATTACCTAAGTGCCGATGTCAACAATAAACAATTAAATCAGAATTATACAAGTTACTGTGGATGATATCAATAGCTCCTTTCTCCCTCGCTCTGCGTAACCTACCGCGCAATCATACAAAGAGGAAATGCAAAATGGACGCGCAAAAAGTAGCTGAAACGCCACAAGTTTAATAAGATGTCACAGATGCCAAGCATCATAATTTACGACAAAATTACAAGGTGCAAAAATGAGGGATGATGTTCATCTACGAACAGCAACCTCCCTTGAAGACCAATGTTGATTTTTTACAGTGCCACCTTGTACAACGATTACATAATACTCTTAATTCATAAACAAAGATAAATGAAACACCGCGAAAATGATAATCGAATTGTCTGATTACACATTTCCACATTGATTAATTAATTAAGCCGGGCTATCATTCGAAGGCCCACTGGTTCTCCCTGCGGACCTCCTCTTCCTCTTCTGGTGTGAAATCGTTCTTGATGTTGAAAGTCTTCCTTATCTCCTCGGGTGTCTTTCCTTTGATCATGTCAGCGACAGTTTGGCAGGTCAAATCCAGCAAGCTCTTGATGTTCAGGTAGTTAGCAGCCTGTAATGGACGGCAAAAAACCCGGTCAAATAAAAGAGCAAAATCCACAGACAATAATTCTCAAGAGATACGGAGTATAATATCCAAATCTATCAGCAGATGGCACACATTTACGGAGTAAATGACAGAAACATCGATCGTTGATTCAAAAAACTCGTGTTCGTATAAGAAGCAATATTACTAGTTTTAGCTTTTCAAAAATAAGGGAGAATACTTGCATAGATCGACAAAACAATATTACCAGCACATCAAAAGCATTAGTAATCCAGTAAATCATACTTCCTCCAATTCATTTGATTCTTTACAACAAATTAAAATACTTGTTCACAAATTAATAAAAACGTAAAGAACCAATCACTAACACGAAATTTCCAAAGCTCTTGGAACAACTAATTTAATAGATAAAACAGCTAAGTTCAGTCCCGTAATAATCATCTTCCTAATCAAACAGCTAATTTACGGAGTAATAAAATATTGTTTCTGATATACGAAGTACCTCCTAACCCTAACTACTACTAATCCTAACTACTAATCCCTAACTAGTAACTAACTCAAGAATCCGTAACTCAACGACGACGAAACTAGTAATCCACGCATGTAACGCCTCAATTAACAATCAACAAACAACGAACACAATTAAGTCCGAATCCGAATCCGAATCCACAGAGAAATCTCTAGCTAGAAGACGACAGCAAGATAATCATCACGACGAACAAATCAACATAAAAATATCGAAACAAAACCTAACTAACTAAAACTAACTCTAAACTCCACAAATTTCACTCTTATCCTTCTAATCCACAACCTAATTTCATATCATCAACTAAATTTCGCAATTCAACGACAAATTTACTAATCTACGCATATAAGTGATGTAACACCTAAATTCACGAATTTATTAAACTAGTAATCCACGCATCTAACGCCTCAATTAGCAATCAATAAACAACGAACAACAAACAAAATCAAATCCAAATCCGAATCCACACACTAATCTCTTACTAGAAGACAGCAGCAAGATAATCCACACGAACAAATCAACATAAAAAAATCAAAACAAAACCCTAACTAACTAAAACTAACTATAAACTCCTCAAATTTCACTCTTGTCCTTCTAATCCACAACCTAATTTCATATCATCAGCTAAATTTCGCAATTCAACAACAAATTTACTAATCTACACATATAAGTGATATAACACCTAAATTCACGAATTAACTAAACTAGTAATCCACGTATCTAACGCCTCAATTAGCAAATGAACAACAACAAAAATCGAATCCGAATCCGAATCTGAATCTGAATCCGCAAAGAAATCTCTTACTAGAAGACGACTACAATATAAACACGACGAACAAATCAACATACAAAAATCGAAACAGAACCCTAACTAACTACAACTAACTCTAAACTCCTCAAATTTCACTCTTATCCTTCTAATCCACAACCTAATTTCATATCATCAACTAAAATCCGCAACTCAACAACAACGAATTAACTAATCTAAACATATAAGCGATAAAAAAACCGAATCGAAAACAAAAGAGAAAGAATCGATTAAACATACAAGAATGAGATCGAAAAGAGTAGACTGATCAACTTTAACAAACTCCGCATCCCAATTCTTAAGATCCTCATCAACACCAGCGGTAGCGGTAACGGTAGCAGTGGCGGTGGCGGAAGCGGTGGTTGTATCAGCTGAATTACTTGAAGACGAAGAAGAATCGACATGTTTCTTACAGTACTCAATAACTTTAGCAAGAATAGTACTTGTAACATTAGGAAGAGGAATGACATTATCAGCACAATCATCTTCAACCATGTGCTTAATTGTTTGAGACTCCATAGCTACGATTTCTTCGACCTCGAAGGTTTCTCCGTCTGAGCTTTTTAGGTTTATTTTTCGATCTGTTGTCGCCATTTTTGAAGTTTGATTGAAACCCTAGGAGAGAGAAAGTGTGATTTGGGGGAAATTATTGAAGGAGGAATTGTGTGATTGGGGATATTGAGGGTATGAGGTTGTATTTATAGGGGGTGTTGTTGAGGGTTAAATTAATTGTTTGTGGGGTACGTGTCGGGTTTTGATTTGTGGTTGGTGTTTATTGGTAAGTTGAAGAGAGTTATTGCAAATTTGCAATTGATGGGTAAGTTGGAAAGTAATACAAGTAGTAGTAATAAATTTCCAAATCCATATGTTCACAAAAAAAAATCACTTTCCAAAAATATATTAGGACATTATAAATTTTTAATGGGTTAAATTCGGTTTTTTGTTGAATTATTTGAACATTTACAATTATAGATAAGATTAGTTTACATTATTTGAACATTTCCTAAATGGCGGTTTTTAAATAAATTTATTGTAAGATTATTTTACATTTTGAGTAAAAAAATGGTATATGTATATATAATATACTCCGTACTAGATTATCAGGCCGTATTCTTTTCGATAAACTAAACTGAAATAAATTGAATTTATAAGAGCTGGATTTTGAGAAAAATGGGTACAACTTGAAATAAACTTTTCTGAGATGAACTGAATAGAACGTAACTCATAGGGGCTGAATTGGACATAAAGAAAGTAACTTTATGTCCAAAAGAACCTGGTCTTAGCTATGAGTTACGGCTAAAAATAAAATGGGTAAATAAGTACGAGTATTAAATTTAAGTCACTTTGGTTAATGATCAATAATAATAATAATTCCTCAAAAATAATAAAAAAAGGTACGAAAATACTTAAAACTTAAAAGGGTAAAGAATAGCCTTTCAATAACTAGGAAAACCGTTTCTCCCAAGTTTCTGTATGTTTAGAGGGGGGCCGGGTGATGATCCTTTGTCTCAATATAATTGGAATGTTACCAATACATGTATCTTGGATGCCATGGATGGCATCCTCATTACACAGGAACAGTGATGGAATTGATCGAAAATATAGCGGGTTTAGATTTCGTGCCTACAATCTAACCTTCTTATCTAGACATCATCGCCGGCCGCCGGGATGATATAAAATATCACAACAGTCGTGGTTAGAGCAATCAACCCATCACACGACTCACACCGTCTTCGACTGACCCATGTAAGGTTAACTTATATAGTACGGGTGTACGACACAAAAGTGATCGTGGGGAGTAAACAGCTAAACTGAACACTCGCTGGTAGTCTGGTACAAAGGTTGCCTTTCACTGTTTAAGAGTCGAGACTCCAGCCTAGTGCCTACGGGAGAACTCGACTCTTGCAGACATAGTCACCGAGATGGTACCACATAACATAACTTAAAAGGTATATAATACACATTGTTAGGCAGCTAGACTGGACACTCAAATTCGTAAAAAGTCGCCCAAGGTGATTTTGGCTTAGTTTCGACAAACTTAATTCATTCTGATACAGTCGGATTGAATACCTTAGACTGCCTGATGAGAAGGATACAGGACTGACTTTAGAGAATGTACATGAATTTAAGAAACACATATAATCAATGTAGTGAAACATATTAACATATTTGAATCAATGTTGCCAAAGACATACCAAAATAGCACATGTTAACAATTTGTGTTAACTTTTGCCATGTGCATCTGCAGGTAGCAGTTATGCGACGAAGGTAACAGTTATGCGACGAATTGATGGGTTCGTTAATGATTTTAATGTTCAATACTTGTACAAATAATATGCCAAAAATGTACGCAAACGCATTAACAATATCAATTATCATTAAATTTCAATAGTTTCGGCTTAGAAACAAATAATCACATTGTAGCCTTAAATTAGTACAGGTAAAAGTTTACAGACAGGAGTCACTGTAAGTATCAATTATAGCAGTAATTATATCTGCTCACAGCATAGCAAGTACTGAGCATTTACCTCTGTATAAGATAATAAGACTCTTAAACAGGCATGTTCATTTATGATTCCATGAACTGAGGAAGTGGTGGGCTAATTTTTGTCTTCTTTTCACCTGCAAATAGTTCAGATTAGAATAAGAAATCAACTTATCATCGAGTACAAAATAGGAAAGGATCGGAGCACCTCTAACATGGCCTCTCACATGTGGAAAACAAGATCAGGTTCCGATATAAGATTTTCTAGAGAGGTGTCCAGTATGTTTTTCATAAACTATTTACAGAAAATAAGACCCGATAGTATCGATAGACTAAGCTAGTAGTTACGCGTATCAGACAGAGGTATTTTTAACTGTGCCTACCGTATGTACCACGAGTCTCCACTTCTCGCCATTCTTGAACAAGAGCACAACAGCAACACATGAGATGAGAGAGGAAGTCATCAAAAACGCCTCCCTGCAATATGAGAAGTATGTTAAAAAGCTGGACATCAGATTAAAAACATCTGGAAGGCATGATACGGAAGCGTGCCAGACATTTGTGATATCTATAATATTTTTTGGTATTAACGAGGTATTTAAGCTTCCTACCATATGGGACAATTGCTGTGCCTAACACAAGACAAGCTGAGTATGTGACATCTAGAAGTAACATACTCGCCCTGTGTCGATCAATAGAGTACGTATTCCATATTGGGTACACCAATACTGAGCTTCCCTTTAAGGCGTGCTTTAGGCAGTGAAAAATGAGTGTAGGATTCCCCATCTCATTTTCACGGCATACATAAATATTTCAATCGCTCAGGAGTCGGAAACCTTTTGACACTACTTTGCATTTGTTGCCTTTGTGGTGCTCATTTTATTCTAAACGGACTGGTGAGGAATAAACAGAAACTTACACTGATATTCAACTTTTTCCGGAGCTTCCCCCTGACACAGCAAGTGTAGCAAAAACAAGATAATATCAGAGAATAAGCCAGCAACTCGTTACAGGCGGCAGCAGAAGCTGTCAATAGCAAAGTGAAAATCGCACTGTAAGCTTCACCTTCTGAGAATCTGTGCTACACTTCAAGTAACTGTATCTTTACATTTATGTCAGTATATGGAGCGATTAATAATCAAAGTTTAAATCAGTTAAAAACTAGAGTCAAATAGGTAGACCAAAATTCGGAAAGACCATAGTAATAACCAACACAGAAACTTTTAGCCTTCTCATCAATTTCAAACAGAAAAAAGCACCAACTCTCGAGATCCATTGGAAACTTTACATGGATTTAGCGGCACGAAGATTCTGTAACAGGCAATCCTTTTTATGAGTGCTTTAGATATGAGACTTACACACGTGTCTATTATTTGCCACAGTTGAGACTTTCGCAAAAGTACCACAAGGATAGAAACAAGTTTTTAAACCTGCGAAACCGAAGATCATGGTTGAGCTAATAGTGCAAAGCTTACAGAAATGATATACTCCGTACTAAAAAAGAATTCTATAGAGCTAAAATACTGCAAGGTAAGACATGATAACCACGGCCAAAAACGCTATGGATGTGAATGGTACTTACACAGGCAAGGCTCTGAACAACAGTCTAGCAAATCCGTGTTCCATTCTTGCAGCTGATTTGGGCCTTGGCTTGAAAGAAGGTTGCGGTTTGACGAAAATGAAGAGGTAGTCCTGCACACAATCACTAGCTATGAAAAATGACCTCTAGCTAACTGCTGAAAATGTCCCTAAATTTTCAGCCTTTCCAAATCAGAAGCCTATAAACCGAAAACAAAAAATAATATAATTAGCTTAAATCTAAAAAAAATGAAAAGAGAGGCAGACGGGTATAATTAAACACATCATAAGATTATGACATCAGGTGTAGGAACAACACGCACACACATGTTAAGCTTTGTGTTTAGCTTGCTAAGCTCTACAAGAAAATTGTTGAGCTATATATACAAACATATAATATCAGACAAGACAACAAGGTTCGATCTCGTCTAGCTCAGAAAGTTACTCATGTGTTAAACTTGCTAGGCTGTATGAGGAAGTTGTGTATGAAGAACAATCAGTCACAAATAAAGGAAGTCCCGGCCAGATATATTATAGACATAAGACGCAAGTTTCTTTTCTGTATTACTAACCTAAATGTATCACTTTTCTTAGGAGATCGCGAGTATTTTTCATCAGAATGAGGGGGTTCGATTGGTTTTGGATTTTTCACTGGCAAACTCTTTTCTGTGTCAGAAAACGCTGCAGCAGATTGCGTAATCTCCAGCAGTCGCTCGATGACTTCACATTGAGCAACATCCAAATTAGCTTGTGATCGTTGTAGTTCCAATCGGAGCTTTTCATTTTCTTTTCTAAGTGCTTCGTCAAAAGAGCACTTTGGGTATGAACAAGAAAGTGTTTTCTTCAATACCACCGTATCATTATTACAGGGAACTGGTTTTAGAATCACCTGCTGCGCCTTTTCATCCTCCTCGTCTAGAGTATACTCGCGTTGATCCATTTCTATAAATTGAAGTTTCTCCTGCATATATGCTTATAAGTCAGTTCACACGGATAAAATTCGAATGGTTAACAGGAAGCGGGATAGGTTAACGACTGATCTCGTCTTCCTGGGGGCAACGGTTTAGGACTTCAGGGTGCCTTTGCCTGAAAATTATGACTTGTTTAGAGTAAAAGTGTGATCATATCAAGAATAGATACAGGATCACCAGTACTACTATACCGCAATTTACATGCCCTGTAACATAAAGTATCCTGACTCATGCAATGCTTATTGTCTAGATTACCAGTCAACAATACGGAGTATATATTAAGGTCGATTGAGCAGACAAAGTAGGCAAAACAAAGCAAAGGGAGTAATTCCCGAATTTGCTGAAAAAGAAACGCAAAAATGACCCAAGAATCTGAAACATCAACAAAAAAATCCCCATTAACCCAAATCAGTTTATGCTTGAAATACAAGGCACAATCAACGAATCAGACTCATTCTAATAATCGCACTCAACATTCCGTCACTCCATACATATAATTTGGCTTTTTAACATACCAACATCATTTTCATACTCTATATAACATTCAATACATTTTCATACTCCCTCCGAATTCTTTGGAAATGCCCCCTTTACTTTATACACAAGGATTAAGGCTCGTGAGTGGGGGCGGTGGGTCTCACCCATAAATAAGAGGGTTTTATTGCATGCTCAAAATGGAGATGAGACAATCCTAAAGAATAGGCCGAAAATAGAACATGGGGCAATTCCTAAGAATCGGAGGGAATACTACATTCAAGCAACAGCAACAACAAAGTATTCCACCAAAAAAGATCTGACAACAAAATTCAACTAAAAAAACAATAAATTAGTAAGAAATTTACCCTGACTCTGGCATTATCGACGAGTGTGATGAGAGGAACGAGCTTCAAATACCGGTCAATCTCATTCTGAGACTTCCTAAACTGATAAACAATGTTCCATCCCATAGCCAACAAGTACAAGTAGCTTCTATCTTGACAACTATTGACTAACAAGTAAGACCTTCTAAGAGCATCCTCAAGGAGCTCAAGAGGTTCCCGGGTCTCCGGGTACCTCTTGAGCTCCGAAATCTTGAGCTGCTCTAACAAATTGCCAATCAACTTCAAGTGGTTGGCAAATTGCTGGCAATTCTTCCGGTGCATTCGGGCTGTGTTCGCGGTCTTAACTATCAACCCTATTAACTTCACCGCGTCTAGGCCGGTAATTTGGGCCACATTCGCTAAATTTCCGATTTCATCCATCTTATCAACTCCTAAGAACCCGAATTATTACGACCACGACGACAACAACAACAACAATAACAATTAAAACAGCATGCAACAGAATACAATTATTCTTCTACCATAAAACTATAAAAGCTCAAATTTTTCATTTAAATTCAACTATTCCAAAACAACCCATTTCTCATATTTCCTCAATTAATCAATCTATATTATATTATATTATATCATCCCAAATCATAGCTTAAATTGATGAAAAAGTTGAGGTAACAATGCATGCATGCATGTGCATGCGCATGTGTTTATTGATCATCAACTTCCTTGCACTTGTCACTTGATAGTTGATAGCTCTGTTCAATTCGGCAGCAATTTTAAGTAACTGTAAAAAAAACAGCAAAACATAAAGTGATAAATTTGTCATAAGTTAGAATTTACACTTGTTTAAATATAGTAAAAAAATACGGAGTAATAATTAATATGAAAAAAAATAAAGTCAATGCAAGGTTAAACATAAACTTTACAGTACTGCAATAAGACATTAAGACATGCAAATATAAAAAGGGATAAACAACACTAAGTCAATAAAATAGGTCGGGTTGTCTCTCACAAGGAGAGAAGTGAGTGGGCAAGTGGCAGACAAATGGAAGATGAAACAGCCGTGTGCATAATACAAGTATATTATATATATATATATATATATATATATATATATTTTGCTCGTTCTATTTGATTGTATACGTTTTTCAATACTATTGAATTGAATAATTACGGTATTAAGCATAAGAATTTGTGAGTGAAATTACTAAAACAAAGGCATGAAGTTGCGGAACATGGTACTATGAAAACATGGTTAGCAGAAATTAAGAATGTACAAGTACTAAAATGGAGATAGGCAAGAAGAAAGAAAGGGAATTGAAGTGTACATTGAAATAACACTTGAGTTTGGAATTTTGGATTGCAATTTTTTGTTTGTTTTTATATGGATTATCCTTATTTTTTGCAGATGCTGTTTTGGTTTGTTTTAAAGCTGTAGGAATTAAGTGTGTGATGGTTTTGTGCATTAAAATGGAGAGAATTTTTGTCTCCATTGGTCATTTGGTTGTATTGTAGATTTGTAATGTTGTATACTTGTACTAGTTTTAGACCTGTGCCAAAAATGCACAGATTTACTTCAAAATTTTAATATACAAAATGTTGCGTAATTCTAATGTTGAATAAGTGTAGTTAAAACTTTGCTGAAATTCACAAGAGTCACAGGTTCAAGCCACCGCAAGAGCAATATTGTGGAATATTTATGACCTGAGGCTATATAATTTATATAAGGAAGTATATAATAAGTAATGAAAAATTGTGTATATATGGGTATATCACAAACTAGATTTCATGCCCGTGCGATGCACGGGTCTACGTTAATGTCATTTTCATAATTTTCCTATAACAATTAACTTGTAAAAATAAACTTTTGAAATTTTAAGATTATAATAAAATATATTCCTTAATGTTTAAGAAAATAATATTAATATATTGATTCAACTTCTATTTTAAACATATTTTACCAACCTTACCAGGAATCAAGTTATATTTGATCTATATGACTCGAACAATTATCCAAGGTACCTAAGAATTAAGCTCTCTAAGACAATTCTTAAGAGAATCAAAAGATTTTGGGTTGATCACCCTACCTTATGGTAATTGTCCGATATGGGGCACTTCTACTATTTATAGGTATTAGTATATTCACCACGCTTACATTATTTTTCAAGGTGGGATATATAACATACTAAGAATTACACTAAGTATGTACAAATAATATGAGATTTTATACTATAATGATAACATTTTTTTTACTACGAATCTTATAATTAGATATTTCATAATTAATACAAAATTTTAAGAGTTATCGGAAACAATATTTGAGAGACTTTAACGATTTTGGATTGATATCTAATTCCAAGGACGACTCTTATGTATAATCGCATGATCACTCCAGCTTATGATATTTCTCCGATGTGGGAGAATTCCTCTACTTATACATAGTATATTCACCACACTTACATTATTTTTCAATGTGAGACAAATAACATATTTAGTTTGCACCATTAAAATTATTTTTTATGATATTTTCTTAAATTTTTATTTGTGATATTTTCTTAAATTTTTATTTGTGATATTTTTCTTAATTAATTTTGATGATGTAAATTTCATTAAGGCGGGGATAATAATACAAACTTTTAAGAGTTATGTAAGATAACACTTAAGAGATTCAAAAGATTTTGGGTGAATATCTAACTTTGAAAGATGACTCATTTTCACAATATTTTTTTGTGAAATGAAATGTAAAAGGTTCTATATAAAAATTATAAGCATCACTTTAATATAATATAAGAAATGTATATTGAGATAAATAAAAGATTTTTCACTTTATTTTTTTATGATACCTTCCTAAGTTCATTTTTGATGATGTAGGTTTCACTAATGTGGATATAAACTTTTAAGAGCTCTCTAAGACAATATCTAAGAGACTCAAAAGATTTGGGTTGATATCTAAGTTCTAATTCTATTTATAATTATAGGATCACCCCACCTTAGGATAATTTTACGATGTGAGACAATTATACAATTTATACGTAGCATATTTACCATACTTGTATTATATTTCAATGTGGGATAAATAACTTATTAAGTAGTACACCATCAAGATTATTACTTATATAATACTTTTCTAAATTTCATAAATTAAGTATGATGGTTTAAATTTCATTATTGTGGAGATAAAATACAAACTTTTAAGAGTTCATTATTAAGACAATACTTAAGAGACTAAAATGACTATAATTTATAATCATATTTTTTATCACTCCACCTCATGATATTTTCCGACATAGGATAGTTTTATAATTTACACTTAGTATATATATTTATCACAAATACATTATTTTTCAATGTGAAACTAATAACACATTAAGTATTTTATCATCAGAATTATTATTTATGATACTTTTCTAAATTAATTTTTAATAATGTAAATTTCACTATTGTGACGATTATAATACAAATTTTTAGAACTCTTCAACATAATACTTAAGAGGCTTAAAAAATTGCGGGTTTATACCTAAGTTCAAGGATGACTACTATTTATAATCATATAATCACCATATGATGTGGGACAATTTACTATTTATATGTAATATATTCACCATACATACATAATTCTTCGATGTGGGACTAATAAAAAACTAAATAGTACCACCATCTTTTTCTATATTAGAATAATAAAAGAATATTTTAAAGGTCACTTATTATATTTTAAAAGTCTTTTATTAACAATATAAAAAAGATGATCATATTTATGATTACTCCACTTTATGATAATTTTTCAATGTGGGACAATTTTACTATTTATACATAGTATATATTCACCCGTCACCATAGCTACATTGTTTGTCAAATAACACATTAAATAATTTATCATTAAAATTATTATTTATGATAATTTTTTAAATTAATTTTTAATGATGTAAATTTAACTATAATTTAGATTATAATAAAAACTTTTAAGAGCTCTTTAAGACAATATGTAAGAGGCTCAAAAGATTTTGGGTTGAAACTTTATTTCCAAATATGATTCCTTTTTGTGATCATAAAATCACCCACCTTATGATAATTTTCTGATGTGAGATAATTCTACTATTTATAAGTAACATATTCACCATACCTACATTATTTTTCAATGTGGGACAAATAATATACTAAAAATTACACCAAGTATGTGCAAATAAATAGTATGAGTTTCTATACTTTCGAGGTTTTTTTTACCACGAATGTAACTATATTATCTTCATAATTTTTGTAATGATACTTAAATTTTTTTAATAATACTTTTCTAAATTAATTTTTGATGATGTAAATTTAACAATTGTGGAGATAATAATACACAAACTTTTAAGAGATTTATAAGACAATCCTTAAGAGACTTAAAAGCTTTCACTTTGATATATAAGGTCAAAGGATGATTACTATATATAATTATAGGAGATTTTACTTTGATATATAAGGTCAAAGGATGATTCCTATATATAATTATAGGATCACCCACCTTATGTTAATTTTACGATGTGGGACAATTTTACTATTTATACATAGTAAATTTATCACTTCTAAAAACTTTTAAGAGATCTCTAAGACAATTTTTAAGAAATTCGAAAATTTTTGGGTTAATACCTAAGGTTTAAGGACGCCACCTATTTATAATCATAGGATTAGCCACTTTATGTTATTTTTTCGATGTGGGATAATTCTACGATTTATACGTAATATGTTTACCACATCTACAATATTTTTCAATGTGAGAAAAATAATATATTAAGTAGTACACCATCTTTTTCTATAAAATATATATTTCTATTATTTTTATTTTATATAATAATTAAAAAATTATCCACTTAATTTTTTATATCCAAAGTATTATTTATGAAACTTTCCTAAACTAATTTTTTATGATGTAAATTTCACTATGGTAAAGATAATAATACAAACTTGTAAGAGATCTCTAAGACAATACTTAAGAAACTCAAAAGATTTTGGGTGTATACATAAGTTCCAATTATGACTCCTATTTATAATCATAGGATCATCATATCTTAAGGTAAAATTTCGATGTGGGACAATTCTATTTTTTATATGTAGTATATTCACCACACATACGTTATTTTTCAATGTGGGACAAATAACATACTAAGTACTACATCATATTTTTCTATAAATTAATTATTTCTTGAATACTACTAAACCATTGTACTAATATTAGAATAATAAAAAATATTTTAAAAGTCATTTATTTAATTTTCATATACTTAGGTTATAGTTATATGATCTTATAAATGATATGGTAGTAAAAAATACAAAATTTGTACTCTAATGAAAGCATTTTTCGTTAAGAATCCAAATATATAAGTTTCGAAATGTTTTGCATTATAATTTTTTTGTCAGATTGATAATCAATTTTTTCTTACGTAAATAATAGTTGTGATATTAAAAATATTACATAGTATCTTTTTCTTAATTTTGAAAGATCTTAAAATATACTTTCCAAAAATTGAAAAAGATGATGTTGACCAATAGAATTGCTCAAAAAAAGCCTCTTATATATATATATTGATTCTTGTTTGTGACGGGCAGTATCCGTCACAAGCTTGCGACGGGAACCACTTCCCCTCACAAATGACCCATTTAAGGGAAAAGGGGAAGCACATGGGGGGTGCCCCACATGTTCCCTCTACCCATTTTGTTAGAGGAAAAACCCGTCGCAAGATCCGACCCGTCACAAGGGAGACCTACTGTGGGTATATATGTTATATAAGTACTGAAAAATGGTGTATATATTGAATGTAAATAACATGATTTAGAATTATCACAAATTCTTATTTCAGACCGAGGTATCCGTCTTAAACTTAAGACGGATACCATATTCTCTCACAAAATACCCATTAAGGTGAGTGGAGAGCACATGGGGGGGAGTCCACCTTGTCCCCTCTACCTATTTTCTCTCACAAAATACCCGTTGTAAGATCCGACCCGTCTTAAGCAAGACCTACTGTAGAATTATAATTAGACCAATATAAAGGGCAATGAGAAATATTCTACACAATAAGAGTGAAAATAAGACAATATAACCGGTTTTCTGAGCTGTATTTTACTCGAACGAAATGACAAAATGTTTAAAGTATAAACGAACTGTAAAAACTCGTACTTCACAAACCCGAAATTGACCCGACTCATAATTTTCTCGAACTTCAAATGACTAACCCGTATCAAGTCGGCCCGTATAAATTCGTATTTTAAAAAATTAACCCGGTCCTACTTGACCCGTATCTACGACGACATCATTGTGTACTTGTGTTATATAGTACAGTAGTATATTCGTAGAAGAATTTTCCATTATCTCCTTATTAAATTATTTTTCATGTTCCCATAAAAAATTTATAGAAGTATACTTTTGGGCCCTTTCACGTTTTGTACAACACAAATTCTTATTTTAGACGGACCATTTCCGTCTGAAAAATAAGACGGGATTATGTTGCCACTTTTTGATAAAATGTAACCACAGCTTATATCAACTTGTTTTCAATAGTGGTTACATCTAACTGTAAAGTGGTTACAAAATCTCGTCTTATTGCTTCAGACGGCTTCAGACCAAAATGGTCCGTCTGAAGCAAGACCAACTGTTGGTACAAAGGTAGTAAAAATGGGTTAGCCCTAGTTTGTTACGTGCCATTAAGTTGAGGCATAGTACTCTAAAGCACATACTCCCTCACAAAGCAAATCCTACTGACCTACTCTCACATATTCTTCTCACATATTCTTCACATCTGCCTCTCCTACCTCACTTCCCTCTCTCTCTTTTCTCTCACATTCGCCTCTCGTTCCTCACGTATATCTAAAATCGAATTTTAGAAACGTCTCAGTATAGATCTAGGCTCATTTTTAAAAGAAACATAAATTTTAAAATTGAAGGCATATATACGAAGGCGATATGCGTATAAATTGATGGCAACATTTTTCGATTTTATTCATTTTTTCTCAACATGCCCTGTAATTTTAATTTTTTTTAAATACTATTTTGTCCTTAGCTATTTTTGTTTATTATGTTAATTTTTAGATCTTTCCTTTCATTAGTATTATTATTATTATATAAAGGCGTCCTTTATTTTTTTTCTCAGGAACTATTCTTCTTTAATAAATTTATTTTTGTTTCAAAGATATTGTTAGTTTTTAATTTAAATTTATCATCTTTTATAAATTGGTTTTCATACTATATTTTGTAGGAGGAATTTGGAATCACTTTATGAAATATTTTATTGTAATCACCTAATGAAATATTGCATACTATATTGTAGTGTGTTATTTTTTTTTTAAATATTCTAATTAAAATGCTATATATAACCTTGTAATTGATAAATAAAGAATCATGAAATGTTAAACATAGGAGAGAGAGTAATTAATGTGTTGCTGAGTAAGTGGGCATGTTTTTCTTTTTTCTCCCTAAAATCTAGCAACCAATAAAAACACCCTAATTGTTATTGCTTTAGTATATAGTAGATAACCCAACCAATAACGAAATTGAAATAAAAAAATATTGCCCATAAATAACTAGGTTAAGTAATACGAAGTATTTTACTGGTTAGGGTGTACGGTGATATAGTATACTTTTTTTCTTAGGGGAAAAGTAATTTATTATTCATTGGTAATATCTGAGACAAGTCGGAAGCGACTGCATCGGCGATGCATCAGGGCACATGTCCATCCAAACCCGAGTTAGGAAACTAACGGGCATGTAATGGGTCATACCATGAGCGGTCTCGTTTCTGCTTCTCCTAATGAATTTAAATGAAATATAATCAAAATTATTATTCGAATCCAGGACTTCTTTAATCACATTTCCTAAATAGCTCAAATTAAAGGAATGTGTTAGAGAAAATTCAAAGAGTGTCTACATTTTCAATTTGGTCCATATTTAGTGATGTGACTAGACTATAGAATAATCCTAAAAATTAGTGGGTGTGTTGTAACAAAATGAAAAAATTATTTCCTCAATTCACATTTATATTGTAAAATTTCTGTTGGAGTAGCAGCTAACCCAGGCTAACAAACTCTGGAAAGTTGTTGGAGTTTGTGAGCTTCAAGTTAGTTTGTTAGCTTCTCATTTCACATTATAAATACATAGTTGTCTCTGTAATTTATCACTTGATTCATTCAATATAACAAACTTTATTTACTCTGTTTTCTTTTCTCTCTCAATCGTTTCTCTCTCTAAAACCTTCTTAGTTCATCAATGGTGTCATCTTCCTTCCGCATATACGAATTCCTTCATGGTATCAGAGCAGGTTAATTCCTGTCTCTTCATATAGTTCAATACATAATTCATATTTTTTTTCTTGTTTTCCCCAATTTTTAGGGTTCATCATTCAATACATACTAAAATCGTTTCTTCAAATCAATTTCTTCATATTCAACAATGGTGAATGATTCTACTGCAATTTCGACTGAAGATCTGATGTTACAAGTTACTAATTCTGATCTTCTCGTAACAAAACTTGTTGCGAATGTGTTTGACGGATCTGGTTTCAATGGATGGAAACGAGGGATGGTAATCGCACTTTCAGCTAAAAATAAGCTAGGATTTGTCGACGGTTCTATTGCTCGACCTACTGTTTCTTCTGCTAATTTCAAGCTTTGGAAACGCTGCAATGACACGGTTATTTCTTGGATATTACATTCTCTATCTTCAGATATTGCTCAATCTGTTCTATATTCAAGTTCTGCTAAGATTGCTTGGGATGAGTTAGAGAGTAGATTTGGTCAAAGTAATGGAGCTCAACTGTATGGAATACAGAAGAAACTTACTGATTACAGTCAAGGAAATGATAGTATATCGTCTTATTTCACTAAAATGAAGCTGGTTTGGGATGAAATTGATGTTATGGGGTTGTTTTCTGCTTGTTCTTGTGAATGCACTTGTGGTGCTGTTGCTATACGTGAGAAATTCCTGCAAGATCAGCGTACTGTACAGTTCTTAATGGGCTTAAATGTTTCTTACAATGCTGTGAGAGGTACTATACTCCATCAGAATCCTTTGCCTTCACTATCCGTTGTCTATAATAATCTGTTACAAGAAGAAAGGCAACGAGATATCCAAAATGAATTACAGTTCCAAGCTGAATCTGCTACTTTTTATGTTAAGAACTATAAACATAAGAACCCTACACATCAATACAGCAAGCCTACTACTCCGCAGTATCACAGTAATGTCAGACCAGAGTTAAAGGCTAATGATGAACCAAGTGCAAGATTCTGCAACTATTGCAAAAACTATGGCCATACAATTAAGTTCTGCAGAAAGCTGGAGTACAACAACAAGAAAAAATTTGCCAATGCAGTTCAAGGTGTGGAATTGACTGATAATCCCTGGCATGCTAGGCCACAACAAGGACATTTATCTGACAGCTATGCTGGTAATTCCAACCCTGAAGACATTCCTCTTGGGCTATATAATCAGTTAAAGGGTATTATGCACACTGCAGAGCCTACTGCTGGTCCTCATTCTGGTGCTAACTTTGCTGGTATAAGCTCTCACTCATCTCTTTCTGCTTCTCATAAGTTTTGGATTTTAGACAGTGGTGCTAGTGATCATATGTGTGCTAGTATAGAATTGTTTTCTGATATTAGAACTATTGATAAGCCTTTCTCTATTTCCCTGTCCACTGGTCAAATAACAACCATTACTTCCATAGGAAGTGTACCTATAAACTCTACTTTGACTCTCCAAAATGTTTTATATGTTCTTTCTTTCAAGTTTAATCTTCTATCAATTGCTAGATTGACTAAACAGTTGGATGTCATTATTAGTTTTTCATCTACCCACTGTTTCATGCAGGGCTCTTCTATGAAGATGCCAATGACCCTTGGTAATGTGTACAAGAATCTCTACATTCTACCCCATCACTCTGGCAGTTTTGCTCAATCCAAATCATCTAGTTCTAGCTTTTTCTAATTCTGTCAATGCTGTAATAAACTCTGTTGATGTTTGGCATTCTAGACTAGGCCACTTGCCATTGTATAAGCTCAAAAACATTGATGTTTGTAAGCTCTCAGGAATAAATAAAAATGAACTTTTATCTTGTTCTATTTGTGTCAAAGCTAGACAGCACAGGTTTTCTTTTTCACATAGTCACATACAAACAACTGATGCTTTTCAGCTCATCCATATTGATCTTTGGGGACCTTATCCTATTCAAACCTACAATGGTCATAAGTACTTCTTGACTATTGTTGATGATTTTACAAGAACCACATGGGTACATCTCCTAACCTGTAAAAGTAGTGCTTTTGATTACATTAAAAACTTCATTGCTCTTGTCAAAACCCAATTCCACAAAAATGTTCAAACTATCAGATCTGACAATGTTCTAAAACTAGGAACCAGCAACATGACTAAACTTTTCCTTGAGTCACATGGCATTCTCCACCAAACTTCTTGTTTCCACACTCCACAACAAAATGGAGTGGTGGAAAGAAAGCATAAACGCCTTCTAGAGACAGCTAGAGCATTGATTTTTCAATCCAATTTACCCAAGAAATACTGGGGTGACTGTATTTTAACAGCCACTTACATAATAAATAGATTACCTTCAAAAATCCTACAAAATAAATCCCCTTATGAACTTTTATTCCTCAAAACTCCAAATCTTTCCCATTTAAGATCTTTTGGATGTCTCTGTTATGCAACAACACACAAACCTGGCAGAGGCAAATTTGATCCTAGGGCTACACCATCTTTGTTCTTGGGCTATCCTTTTGGCAAGAAGGCTTACAAATTACTAAATCTAGACACAAAAGTTGTTTTTCATTCTCGAGATGTTGTCTTTCATGAAAACATTTTTCCTTACATACCTGATACTTACACTAATTTCTTACCAATTTCTCCTATCTTAAACATTCCTTCTGAACCTCTAGAAACTCCACAAGTTTCTCTAGAAACTCCAAAAGTTTCTCTAGAAACTCCACAAGTTTCTCTCCCTAGTGTCTATATTTCCTCTAATTCTGCTCAACCACTCCCTTCTTCCCAAAATACTTCTCCTCCCTCGGTTGTCCCCCTTAGACATTCATCTAGAGTTTCCTCTTTCCCATCCCATTTTAATGATTTTCATTGCCCTCTCAGAAAACCTGTTTCTGGTCATTCTAACTTCACTTGTGCACATACCTTGACTTCTCTTTGTGTCTCACCCCCTTCCTTATCCCCTTCTTTATGTTGTAATATCAGTAGCAATTCTGTTTCTAGCACATACATACTACCCACTGTACAAGATCCAAGTTCTTATGAACAGGGTGTCAGATTTCCTGAGTGGCAACAAGCTGTTGCATCAGAGTTTACACGATAATGCATGTTTATTGAAGTAAATATATATCAAAAAATTTCACAAGTTTACACGATATGCCTTAACTACTTAGTACACAATACTATAATGGCTTAAAACAAAAGTATTTTGTATAGTACTTCGTATATCATAGATTTGGATCCCTCTCATAGTCTCAGACTCATATAAAGTACTATATATTGTAATGTCATCGTAGATCTTTTGAAAAAAGAAAAAAAAAATGTATTTTTAATCTAACTGATCACTCCGTGATAGATTAATCATCTCAACCAAAACCCCCTCACTCGAATGCTCATGTGCGGGTTTTTTTCCACTTGGTGAGTTTGTGAGAATATTGGGGTTGCTAGGGTTTGAACACGTCACCTTCGGTCACTCTGGTCTGATATCATGATAGATGAATCATCTCAACCAAAATCTTAATATGATGGTTGAAACACATATATTATAGTTATATTCTATTACTCCGTACATTGGAATTTGGATGTCACTTAATGTAGCAACATTAATATTGTACTTCCTTTCCTTGTGACTTCAACTTTTGGGTACTCTGTACAAACGTACAGACAAAGTAACATAGGTCAACGTTAGAAGACCATCTTAACTAAAATTTTAAAGCGATAATTGAGACTCAATTAATGATTTAATTCCTTATATATCAAGGTCTGCTGGTTTGTGTAAAATATCTCAATACAGTCGAATTCGAAAATAAGTCGACTATCCATGTTAAATACGGAGTAGTGACTTGTGACTTTGGGAGTAGTTTGATGATTCAAACCCATCACTCAATAAAGGACATAAAATTGATCATTATCTTTAGAAACTACGAAGTAAATAATTCAGGACCATAGTTTGAGTTATTCAACATCAACATGCATCCATTTGGAGTGTGGTTTGTGGATAGCAAGAAGTTACACGATATTGAGTTTTTTTTACAAAAATGAGTCTCAAATTCAAATAAATTAACAAAATAGGTAGTTTTTCAAAGTAATTACCCAAAATGGGTCCACGTCAGCCCAAAGCTAGGTTCGGATCACAATCGCTCTCCCCCTAAGCGACTAGTACCCAATACACTATTAAAAAAGCAAAAAAAAAAATTATTGTGGTCGTTGTCCCGCCGAGCGACTTGCTACAGAGCAAATTTTTTTTTTTTAGCGATGTTACTCTTTAAATTCAACCATAGTCGCTCTCCCGCTTAGCGACTTTGTCCCAAACTCAATTATTTTACATAATTTTCTACTTATTTCAAGTGATTAAGGTCGCTGAGGGGGCGAGCGACTTAATCTCAAGTCGTCCTCCGGCTGAGCGACTTTAAGCCTTAACCCAGCTTCGTCAAAACCGATCCTATGTGGACCCATTTTGGGTAATTAATTTCAAAAAACACCCACTTTGCTAATTACTCCCTCCAATTCACTATGTTCTTCCACATTGGTTTTGAACAAATATTTAGTGGTATGATGATATGTGGATGTAAATGAAAGTAGGAGAGAGAATGTGGGGTCATATTTTATCATAGCCACAAATGATAGACAAATAAGGAAAGTGGAAGATCTTAGTGAATTTGTCGTTTTAGGAAATGTGAAAGATCTTAGAGAATAAGAGGGAACACTTTTTTGTTGAACCCCATTTTAGAAAAAAAAACTCCACGATATCTGTATAAATAAAACTAATAAATGAGTTGTCTTATAACCAAGTTATAAAAAGGTTTTAGATTGAAATTTTAATTAAATGAGATCAATTCAAGTATTGTACAAGTAACAAACAAAGATTAGTACTTCGTATGTTTAAGTAGGATTGGCTCAATTTTCCAGCTACTCGTAAACATTGACCGATCCATGTCGAGGGCTTCGAGGCATCCGAACACCCGAAAGATATTTTCATTTTCGGTTATTATCTGTATTAGAAATTTATGAATGAAAATATTTATAAGCATCTTGTGAAGAACTTTTTCAAAATCCACGCCTACTTGCTGATTATTAATTCTCCTAAATTCTCATTTATGGCGGAGAAATACACAAATTCTTATTTCAGACGGAGGTATCCGTCTTAAGCTTAAGACGGATACCATATTCTCTCACAAAATACCCATTAAGCGTGAGTGAAGAGCACATGGGGGAGCCTACCTTGTCCCCTCTACCCATTTCCTCTCACAAAATACCCGTTGTAAGATCCGACCCGTCTTAAGCAAGACCTACTGGGAGAAATATACTGATAAAATTATCACGTTTTCTCGTTATAGTTTATGACCCGTCATAAAATATACCAATTCTTTTAAAAACTCAGTAACTCTTGCTTAAGATGAGTATTATCCGTCTTAAGCTTAAAAGAGGTTAAATAGTACTACATGGTAATAATAAAGACACGACTTTTAGTATTTTCTAAGGACAAATGAGATGATATAGTATGTATTTGCTTGGCCTGAGTACCCGTGTTAAATGAGAATTTTTGTCAAAAAAATTGTGTGTTTGGCAACACCACTAGTCCACTATGTTAGCATTTAGCAGGCTATATAGATGAAGGGACCACTCGGACTATTGACCATGGAATATGGCCTATGAGCCATATGTCGATATCCCGATATGCATGGAGCCCCAGGCAGTCACGGGTGTTAGTGTATGCTTACGTGTTGTTGCATTTTCAATGATGGATGACGATTGGGCGCCACTCGGTGTCGTCGAATCTCGGCGTCCCGCTCTCACATATTTTTATGTAGGTCTACCATTTTAGTGGTCCCTTATATATAGGCCAACTATGTTTTGTGGTAATTCACATGTACATGTGATAGGGTGTTGTCGAATCTCGGCGACACCAGATGTCGCTATCTCATTTTCTAAAAATAAATTATTTATTTTGTGAAGGTCGAGTTTACTGGTGAAATGTCAGAAGTGAAACTTTAAACACAAAATTTTCACAAAGAAGACTTACTTCTACAGTTTCAATTATTTTGGTCATCGGGTTATTTCTTTCTATATTAAGTGTTTTAATCATTTGTTTTTCTTTCAATTTTAATTAATCATTTTAGTTTTAATGAGTAGCTCGATCATTAATTTTATTTTTCGTTCATTTATTATCCAACACCAATATCTACAATTGAAAATAACTATATAATCATATGGAGTAATAGATATACCATTGTTGTCTTATTGTGATTAGAGGAAACATTTGAGTTATGGTCACCGATCGAGGCAAACATGAAAAAGCATGGTATTATTTTAGTGAACGATGAGTTCACATTGATTAGTGAAGTCTTCGTTTACTTGTCAAGGATAACTCTCTCGCGTAAGTCTTCTGAGAGTTATATGTGAGACTATTTTACAATTTAAAATAAAAATTGTTACCATTCTACCAGGTACAAATCATAGTTAAAATAAAATATATACGCTTTGTACAAAATTAACGAGTTATACTCTAGGCAACGATCAATAGTAGATGGTCTTTGAAGAAACACATAAAGTGGCCTTTCAATAACACCTATCTACCGGCAGGACTTTGTAGTTTGTACCATCCTCCGGGATGATCTTTTTGGCGTTTCTACACCACGTTTAATTTCTAAATAATTTTAATTTATGGAGTTAATCCTCTTTATTGTATCGGAAAATAAAAATAACCCGATAAAAGATCGTATCTCTCTAATTTTGGGCGCGAGAATTGTTAGTTTGTTACACCCCTTCTTGCTCACAAAGTCACAGGTCAAACAAGAGCAAAGTTGTTTAGGCATGTTTGGGTATCTAATCTGCATGCGTTACTATAAACATACAACGTAGAGTTGGGCTGGGCTTCTGAGGCCCAGATAAGATTAGCTGATTCGCCACTTTATCCTTATGGGCTAGGAGCCCAGGCATGAAAGAATCCGAGAAAGGAGCAACTAGTCATGGTACCGGGCCGGGTTCGGGCCGGGCCGGGTTCACCTGGTCTGACCCGGGCCAGGCCCGTTGGGGAGGACGGGCTGAGCCGGGCCGGGTCGGGCTCTATAAGTGTTGGCCCGGGCCTGGCCCGTGGGGTTGGGGTGGGCGGGTTTATTCAGGGCCGGGCCGGGCCAGAAGGGAAAAAACAAAAAAAAAAATTAAAAAAATAAGAAAAATGGGGGCGGGCCAGGGCCGGGCCGGGCCGGCCAGGAGGGCGGGCTGGGGAGCGGGCCGGGCTAATAATCATGGACCCGGGCCCGGCCAGGGGGGAGGGGCGGGCTGGAACGGGCCTGGCAACGGGCCGGGCCGGGCCGGGTCATAGTAGCCCGATGGCCGGGTCGGGCCGGGCCGGGCCGGGCTGACCCGCCCTTTTCCCCATGTCTAGGAGCAACACGCCAACAATAAAAAAAAATTATAATAAAAAAGAAAAATTAAATTAAACTCCGGAAATATTAATTTGTTTGAGGAGGTAATGTTGTGTTTTGTTATTCACTGAGAAACTGATTAATAACCGTAATATTCTCCATTTTCTAAAAAAATAAATAAAGAGTTAAGTTTATTTAACGGTCCAGATTTTATCTTAGGTGTTATTGTATCGGTAAAAATTAGCGCAAATTCTTATTTATGACAAGACGATCTGTCGCAAACTTAATATGAGTTAAGCACTCCTCATAAAGAGCGGGGGGCAAATGGATCCCTCATATACTCTTTATGAGGGGATTTGACCCGTCTTAAATTTGCGACAGGTGGCTTGGTTGGTAGTATTGGTTTGTTTAAGGTGACATGAGTATCTATCTATACACGGGCCATGTAGTATCAGTGTATCTAGCTCTGATTGATATAGGGAGTACGAAATAGTATTGGTTGTTTAAGGTGACATAGCGCAGTGCAGACATGCTTTGGAAAAGAAAAACACGTGTGGCCTCAGGTTGTTTGGATCTTGTGTTTCCCTTGGATCTTCTCTTTCCTTTCAACTCTTTCTTTATGTCTCCTTGTATTGTCCTTGTTTTTTTTTATAGATTATGTCACCGCTTTGAGCTCTTCGAGCAGAGCTGACCACGGTTCAAGCCGGGAGCCGTAAACGGCCCGTGAGGACAACGGGTCTTGCGGGCCAGACCGAGTTGTTAGGGGGTGTGACCCGAATCCGTCCCGTGATAGGTCTTAGGCAGTTAGGCGGGTTTTGGATGGGCGGGCCTAGTTATTTATTTTCCTATGCCTAAAATGACGGGCCAACGGGCAAGCCCGGTTATGGAACCCAGAACCCGATCCTGGCCAGTGTGGAGGGCGAGTCTGACGGGTCAGGGCGGGAAACCAGGGTCGAGTCTATGTGGGGCTTTTGAGCCGGGTCGGGGTCGGATGACTTGCTGCTTTGGCCAGGTCTACTTTAAGGTATTGATATTTTTTGGACCATTGTAACCTATGTAAGTAAGCCGTCTTACAGCATTAAAATATTACTTTTATGTAACAAAGACAATCATGTCAACCATTAAATCGTCACAGGACTGTATCCGAGGCATTCATAGGAAATAAATGTCCATCCTTGCAAGAAATGGCCCACCCTACAACAATGCCTATTTGACACTTATGAGTCATTACTCATGTGATAATATTATAGGACAATAATAGCAGCGTCACGTTTTCGCCCTTTCATATACCACTACAAGAAAACAACATTCAGGCGACTGATATTGGCGACCAATTTCAGTCGCTAAAATGAACTTGGCGACTGAAATCAGTCGCCAAAAAAAATTCGGGCGACTAATTTCAGTCGCCAAATTTGGTGACTGACAAAAGTGTCGCCAAAATGGGGAAATGGCGACTGAAAGCAGTCGCCAAAATTGGCGACTGAAGGCATAGTGGTCGCCAAATTGGCGACTGAGTTCGGTCGCCATCAGTCGCCAATTTGGCGACCACTATGCCCTCAGTCGCCACTTTGGCGACTGATTTCAGTCGCCAATCAGTCGCCAAAAGGCCTTTTAATTTGCAAAAATACAGGGGGTTTGGCGACTGAAAGTAGTCGCCAAATGAACATTTCAGTCGCCAAAATACCTGTGATATTGCAAGAAAATTTCTGTTTTCATCCTGCCATTTCGTTACCATACCATACCTGCAAGTATACAAGAAAACAACCATAATTTCACACATTTACAACAACACGGTGTGAAACCAACATCCTCATATAGATAAAGAAAACTGTTTCAAGTTTACAAATCTTCTTAATCATTAACAAACCGAGTTTAAACAAGCACAAGTCACAAGTTTCTAAACTAATATCAGAAGCCAAGGTTCATATTGGATTCGGCTTGCAGTCCACCACCTCCATTGCCTTCATCATAATCCCGCCGAAAGGGAGGCGGACCTTGGTTGCAGTTATCGAACCTGCTTTCCCAAGCCTTGAATTTTTCTTTCATTATTCTTAATTCCTCATCCCTTTCCGCGTTTTTTCTTCTTTCCTCGTCAAGTGCGGCTTGGAGTCTTCCCACGACATTCGGCTCGTAGGTTTGTTTTGAGGTGGACGACATTCTTCCCCTTGGAGTTTCGTAAAATGCTTCCTTTGCCGACCCAATCCCGTAGACATTCCCCTTCTTGAAACCCTTTTCCAAGTCGAACCAAATCTCGTTATCGGACTTGTCGGGTTGCCTAACTTTCTCGGCCAAAAAGGAATCCTACAAAATATAAACATTGTTATTAAAAATAGCTACAAATTGAAATTTGTTAAACATTCAAAAAATTGAACTTATTGTAAAAATACAAAAATGGTTTGAAACTTACATATAAATCCTTATCTCTTGGTTTGATCCAATAACTTCTATTGTCTTGAAGTCGGGAATGGGACGGCTCAGCCGCTCCATCTTTCTTTCCTCCTTTTTTATTTTTGGATGCTTGGGCCGACCTAGCCTGAAACTCCTCAGTTTCACGATATTTAAGCATATCTTCATATGCACCACCTACAAGTTAAATAAGTATTATAAAATATGATAAAATGTGTTAAATTATAACTATATACAAATAACAAAAACAATTAAATACCTCTCATATGCTCCGGCTCCTTCTTCCTCTTGACAACCTTATACATGTTGTCCCTTAACCGTCTAGTTCACGTCTCATTGTACCTTTGACGTACAATATACTCTATTCCGGCCGGCCAGTCAAATGTTTTCTACAATTTAAAAGGTAAGTATTAGTAAAATAAATTATCAATTAAAAACTATAATAATGTAAGAAAATATAAACAAAAATAATATACCCTAAAATTATTGAACCATTCCTCTTTTTGTGCAGAGGTAGCCTTGGTCCAACAAGTAGGAGCAACCCCCGTCATCTTCATCTTTGTACTCTGAGTACAACCGCGTACAACCTTTTGAGACGAAAACCTGAAAAATAAATTATGGAATAGTATGCATTTATGCTAAATAATGTAATATAATTATAAAATAATAAATTAAAGACATTGGTGGTTGTCTTACCAAAACCCCGCGGGATCAAGTATCATCTTCCCTTCCGGCGTGAACTGGATCGTCTCCGATGTCTGATCCGAGGACTCATCGTCATTGGTCGATTCCTCGACCACTACCGGACTCTGCTGATCAATAATCTCCATCTCCTCCTCGTCGACTGAAGAAGTACTACGGCGTCTGTTTGAACCGCCGCCACGTTGTCTACCTCGACCTCCTGCCATCTACAATTACACAAATATTCAAATTGTTAGAAACGGTTAATAACATAAAAAACAAACATAAACATAAACTGTTAATAACATAAAAAAACATCAAATAACATAAAAAACTTAATTAAAATATATATAAATATATCTTTACCCAATTAATCATTATCATCATCAAATTCGTCATCATCATCATCACCATTTGATTCATTATCATTATCACTATCACCACCACCATCACCGTCAACTAGACCATCACCATCCTCGTTTTCTAAATCCTCACCCTCTTCATTTCCATTCTCATAAATGTCCTCATCAGGTGGAGACAACATAAACCCGCTAGATACTATTTCTTCTTGAAAAAAAGTTGTATCTACTTGTGAGCGTGCTTTTGTCTTAAAGATTGCACACCACTGCTTTTGATTTCGATCATTCTTCGTGCTTGGATAAGAAGCGAAATATACTTGATTGGCTTGATGTGCGAGTATAAATGGATCATACTTTGAGTATGTCCGGGTATGATTCACTTCGACGATTTTATAACGTTCATGAACTTTCATACCGGCCACAGAGTTATCCTTCCATTCACACTTAAATAAGACAGTATTATAAGAACGCTCACGCCCATTATAGCTCAACTCAAAGATATCCTCAACTATACCATAGTATTCGTTGTCATCAAGAGAAGAAATAGTAACACCATAATTGCACCTAGCCTTATTCTTACCGTAGTTGAATGTATGGAAATTAAATCCGTTGACCGAGTAACGATTCCACGTTTTCACCTCTCGTGAAGGACCAAAGGCCAAAGTCCTTATCAAATCATCTTGGATATTTAACTCAATTACATGGTTCCGAAACCATGCTGCAAATTGATCCTCATGGTTACTCCAAACATCATCTCTATTCACATTAGGATGTGCTTTAATGAAATCATTCACAAACTCCGTTTCATATGATTCCAAAATCTCACAATTAGAAAGAACGTAAAGGTGAGCACGATCATATTCTTTGTCATCCAAATATCTTGTTCCCCCAATTGATGAACAACCCTCATCATCATGCATTTGGAAAAACTCGGGTAAACTTGTCTCAAGTTCATCCGCTTTATCAACACTCAAGTTTTTTGCTTTGGTTTCAATATGTTTTTCAAAGTAAAGAGAGCAAAAATTTGCAATCTCTTCCGTTAAATACGCATTGCATATTGAACCTTCAACCCGAACTTTGTTACCAATTTTCTTCTTCACGTGATTAAGAACCCTATTCAATAATTGATGGGATTAATAGTTGTTAAGACTAGTATATAAATATTAAATCAATTAAAGAGATAGTACGATAATAGTTATAATTTAATTACTACTTAGTGATGTTACCTTTCAAATGGATACATCCACCTATATTGGACGGGGCCTCCAACTTTGGCTTCGTAAGGCAAATGTATCGGTACATGCTCCATGGAATTAAAAAATGATGGAGGAAATATCATCTCGAACTTACACAATATCTCTGGTATTTGCTCCTCAAGACGAATCATGTCATCAACACATATTGAAGACGAACATAAATCTCGAAAAAATTGACTTATCTCAACAATTGCATTCCACACAGGAGTGGGGAGGAGATGTCTCAAAGATACAGGTAATAATCGTTCCATGAAGATATGACAATCATGACTTTTCAAGCCTTGCAACTTTAGCTCCTTCATATCAACACATCGACTAAAATCGGATGCATATCCGTCAGGAAATTTTAACTTTCTTAACCACTCACATAATACCTTCCTTTGAGCTTTGTCAAGTGTAAAAATAGATTTTGCCTTAGACTCATCGCTACGAATGTGAAGATTGGGACGATGACAAATTGTCTTCAAATCTTCTCGTGATTTAACAGTATCACAAGTCTTTCCCTTTACATCCATAATCGTGTGAATCAGTTGCTCAAAGAAGTTCTTTTCTATATGCATTACATCCAAATTGTGCCTAATTAACATCGTCTTCCAATAAGGAAGATCCCAAAAAATGCTTCTTTTAAACCAACCAATTTTCTTCTTCTTCATCACCTCCGTCTCTGCTTGAGTACAATCAATACTACGTGACAAATCACAAACCATATCCCACACCTTATCCCCTGGAAGTCGATCTAAAGCATGATTCCGCTCCACTTTACCTTTTCTGAAAGCTTTTTTGTTGCTCCTAAAGGCATGCCCCTCCGGTAAGAATTGTCTATGACAATCAAACCAACTCACTTTTTTGGAACAAGGTAGCGAAAATGCTTTGCTTTGTACATGCAACAAGGACATGCCTTTTTTCCCGCGGTAGACCATCCAGATAGCATACCGTAGGCGGGAAAATCATTAATGGTCCACAACAATGAAGCTCTTAGTTGAAAATTTTGCTTTAAAGACACATCATATGTTTGCACACCTACTTCCCACAATTGTTTCAATTCTTCCACCAAAGGTTGCAAATAAACATCTAAGGCGGTTTTTGGATTATCAGGACCAGGAATAATTAGTGACAAGAAGATGAATTGTTTTTTCATACATAACCAAGGTGGTAAGTTGTATGGAGTGACCATTACGGGCCAAGAAGAGTACTTTCTACCAAACTGGCCAAATGGAGCAAAACCATCCGTACAAAGGCCAAGTCGCACATTACGGGGTTCCTCAGCAAAGTCGGGGTAAAGCATATCAAACCGCTTCCATTCCTCTCCATCACTCGGATGACACATCTTTCCCGGAGTACGAGGATTTTCCTTGTGCCATCTCATTTGCTCGGCAATGTTTTTGGTAGCAAACATTCTTTGAAGTCTAGGAGCTAGAGGAAAGTAAGTTACGGGATTTTCGGGTATTGGTTTCTTACTCTTTTCACCTCTCTTTTTTGCATTCTTTCCCTTTTTACCCTTCAAGACAATACTTCCCTCAATTGTCTTATATCTAGCCTTTTCACATTTACTACACTTGTCAAGCAAAACATCATCCTTCCAAAAGAGCATACATCCATCGGGACATGCATCAATCTTGTAATGCGGAAGTTGTAGACCTTTCACTACTTTTTTGGTATTGTAGAATGATCGGGTCATGACATTATTATCGGGGATAACATCCTCAATCAAAGAAGCAATGCCATCAACACAAGTAAATGGCAAATTGTACTCACATTTCAAAGTTACTATCCTAGAGGCGGCTTCTAACAATGACATTTTGCTCCCTTCATATAATGGTTTTTCACTCGCCTTTAACATATCAAAAAAGGCTTTTGCTTGTGGGTGTGGTTCTTCTTCACTCATTGGTATATGATCATTATTGAAAATATTAGACTCAAATGCATCAACTACCATATCTCTATATGGGTTCTCATTTTGTGGGATTTGAGATTGTTCGGGAAGTGAAAAAAATGATTCTCCATGAGAAATCCAATTGTAGTAGTTTGGACAAAACCCGTTTGTATAAAGATGTTCTTGAACCTCAATGTCATGTAGATATTTCATGTTTTTGCATTTAATACAAGGACACCTAAGTTTCAGTGCTACTAAATCATACTCGTCTTGTTGTCTAGCAAATTCAATAAACTCGGCAACCCCCTTTATAAATCTAGCGGTAGGACGTCTTTTCTTATCAATTCTATCTTCGTACATCCATGTACGCTCCAATCTCTTCATTTTAATCTAAACATTAACCAAGACAACAAGTACAAAAAATACTAACACTAATCAAAACCCCAAATATTAACAACACTAACACAAACATTCATATTTATAAAAACCTTAAGACTAGTATACTAACACAAATCAAAATCATCCATACTAACAAAATAATACTAATAACACTAATATTATTACAGTAGGTCTTGGTTAAGACGGGTCGGATCTTGCGACGGGTATTTTGTGAGAGGAAATGGGTAGAGGGGACAAGGTGGGCACCCCCCATGTGCTTCTCCACTCACCCTTAATGGGTATTTTGTGAGAGAATATGGTATCCGTCTTAAGCTTAAGACGGGTACTCCCGTCTTAAATAAGAATTTGTGATATTATTAACATACTAAAACTAATAAAAAAACACTAACCAAAACCCCTATACTACCAACACTACCACAAATCATGAAAATTATCAAATCCTCATTACTAACAACACTAACCCAAATCAAAATTAACAATACCAACAAAATTAATACTAACAATACTAATAATATCAACAACACTACCACTAATCAAACTCCAATACTAACCACAATTATTAACACTAATTCAAACTTCACCAAACCCTAAGTAATTAATATCTAAAAACCTAATAAACATCACAAATCTTTACAATAAATCTATCAAATCATCAAAAAACTAATGAAAATCATAAATTAAACATATAAACTTAACATTAATTTAAGAAATTGAAATTAAAACTATAAATATACCTTCACAAATTAAAAGAATATGAGGTGGTTGACGGATATGTGGTCGGAGTATGGTGTCGGAGCTTGGTGTCGGAGCGTGGTGTCGGAGCTTGGTGTCGGAGTAGGGGTTGAATCGCCGTAGGTTTGTTTGTTTTTTTTTTCAGATTTGGTTTAGATAAGGAAGAAGGGAAAGTCGCGGATTTTGGATCAAGTAAAGAGATTTGGCGACTGAAAATGGCGACGGATTTGGCAGTCGCCAAATTGGCGACTGAACTCAGTCGCCAATTTGAGTTTCAGTCGCCAAATTGGCGACGGATGGTAGTCGCCCGAGATTTTTAGTGAAAATTTTTGGAATTCCTTCAGTCGCTAGACTACATTCAGTCACCAATTTACTTAATCAGTCGCCAATTTGGCGACTACTGAACTCCGTCGCCTTATAACGGTCGCCTGAAACAAGATTTCTTGTAGTGTACTTTTATGTAAAATAAACGATCACTTAGCAATGTAAACTTTGAACCTATTGGTGCAATTTGTGATGAGATCATTTTCCCTAGTTTCATTTATGAACGATGTGAACTTAGATAAGTATTTACCATTTGTTGTGAATCATGGAAGTAATGAATGCTAGATACATAGAGAGTAGAAACTATACACTATTACCTATTTGAATTTTCAATTTATGAGTTTAGATTGCAGTTGTTAATCACATGATTTACATGCTTGCTGTACATGTACATTGAAAAGTCTAATTAAATGTGGACACCTCCTTCATCCTACTAAAACTACACTTAGTAGGTTTTCTAAGAGACGACCTCCAAATAAATTTATAAAAATACCAATTACAAATTAATAGAAAAATGCTACAAAAGGAATAAAATGGGCATTATACTATAAAAAAGGTACCAATAAAAATGGATACAATATATAAGAAAATATGTACGATTGCTATGAAATGTATCAAATGAAATGGACAATCTGAATCACAACCAATAATAATAATAAAAGGAGTATAAAACAATACATAAGGGGTACGATAAAATAGTCTCTCAAAAACTTAGTGAGAGACCGAGTTTCCAAAGTTGTTGTGATTTCCCAATCCTTCGGCTTTCTCCATTTTGTTTTCATTTGCTTTTACGTAGTCTCCAAGACTGGCTTTAGCCGTAAATTTTATTTAAAACTATAAAATATACTCCGTATAATTTATTTATTTACAACTATAAAATATATAATTTATTGAATTTAAATAACTTATCTCGTATACTAAATTTCCCGACTTGCCGTATCACGTGTTTGTGCCATCTCCGTTCCGTTTCGGTGCTACCTAAGTAACCTAACACCATACGATACCTACCACATTAGACAAATTGGCGGGCATTTAATAGAAATTCAAAATGTTTGGCAAATACTAATTTGTTTCACAACTTTTTCATTTTGGTTCATTATTATTATCACTTCATCTCTCTATAATCTCTCATCCCTCATTTCTCAACATTTATTTATTCTCTCTCAACAATAACTCAATAATCCGTACGTCGGTGACCCATTTTATTTTCCGTTTTTCCTTCTCTTTTAAGGTTTCTTCTTCTAACCCTTTTACCTCTTTCTCTTCCCTAATTCAATTCTAATTAAATTAGGGTTAGGGTTCTATTTGCCTGCATTTCCCTCAATTTTGTACAGTATTATTAATTTAACTTTTGATTATTTTTTTGTTGTTGCAATTGATTACTCGTTGTAGTTGTCTTACTTTTTGATCATTATTTAATTTGGTTATTTAGGGTATTTTCTGGGTATTAATTGAATTTTTAAAGAAAAAATTGAGCTTTTTCTGCTATTTTTCATATCACTTCTGCTTCATTTATTGGGTGTTTGTAGTCATAAAGGTTGAATCTTTACTGTGTAATTGTAATTTTGATTACCATTTCTCTGTAATTTGGTTTTTTAAGTTAATAATTAGCCATTTATCTTGTTTTGTTGAATTTTGTACTATTAATTATGGAGTAATTTGTGTTTAATCTCTTGATTGTTTATGGGATTATAGCTTTACATGTTAATTTTTGTTACTTCACAATTTTGTTGCGATATTTTTAGCGGTATTAGTAAAAAAACCTTGAATCTTTAGCATGGTTTCGCCATTTAAGGTTTTCAGGTAGGGTTTTTAATCGAATTTGCTGTAAGAATTACTCCCTCCGTCTCAAATCATTAGTGTACTTGTCTTATTCTATGTAAGGGGTGTTTTAATTGAAGGTAAATAAATGATTGAGATGGAGGGAGTAAGTGATTTTTGGTAGTAGAATTAGAGACTGTCAAGGTTTATTAAGAGGAGAGTATTGTAAAATCTTAACTGCTTGCTTAAATTGGTTTCAAGGTTCCTTCGAATTTTTGTTTACGGGTTTCTAGGTTATGTTGCTTAGACTCGTTTAGAAGTATCCGACTCGGTGCGTGTCCAAGACTCGGTTTTTTTAATGAAAAATATGCATATTTTAGCCTAAAATGAGGTGTCGAATTGTCATACCCTTGTCCGAGTGTCGAGTGACAAGTGTTGGACACGGATACGTGGGGGAATCAGAAGAGTCGGAGTAACATAGTTCCTAGGTTTCTTTTCTTTCTGTTACATTTTGTGCTATCTTTCTAAGCTGTTTACATTCACATAAAAGATTGGATCTTTGAATCTTTTCTATGATTTTCTCATTTCAGGTACTAGAGAAGTTTATTATATTGATCAGTTTTGGTAATTTATTGTCGCGGCCGCGGAGGAGTGTTTATCGAAATTACTAAAGAGGATACCTCTTTTTCTTTGAATAAAGAAGGTGGAACCATGGGTAAGGTATCTCCTAAACAAAAGGGTTCAAAAACTCCAAAACAAAGAAGACGAACTCGTGCTTCTACCAAAAACAAGTACTTGAGACCAGCCGCACTGGCTCAACTTCGATACACCAAGTCTGCTACTTCAAAAGGTTGCACTGATTTAGGGAAGAAAAGGGTTGCGTTATCCGATTTGAAAAAGGTCGATGATAATGATTTAGTGATTGATCAGGAGATTATCCCTCTTCCAGAAAGCCAGTTGATGATGTCACCAAAGAGGTTTATGTTTTCTATGGTGTCGCCGCTTAAATTAGTAAAGCAATGTAGTTTGCCCAATACCCCAAAGACTCCTCGCTGTGAAGACTATGAATCTGAGTCAAGGCTTGAGTCTCTTCCCATGGATTTATTGGTACATGTTGCTCATATAATTTCTCATTACTGCGTTTGTTGTATGTAATGCATATGGTGTTTAGTAGACGTGTCTACTTCCTTGAGTATGGTTATGGGAATGCTTAAGAAGCATGGTACTAATATACGATGCTTAGAAATATTTGTAATTTTGACGAAGTTTGTTTATAATTTTTAAAGTGGGGACAGACTCGGTGCACAAAAGTTGAAGTTTTTATAAAGAAATCATTTGTGTTAGCTGTAACAGTGTACCACTATCCTGATCAAGATAGTTTGTTATCGATGGTCTAATTTGTTGGCTGAAAATATTTGACTCGAGCAGACATATATCTTTCACCTAGAATTGGTCTTTTAAATAAGATTTATTGTGTTTATGATTTACTTATTCTATGTTGTCTGTATTCTTCACCTAGAAATGGTCTCCTGATTACAGTGTCTCATGTGCAGGTTTTAGTTTTTGTATGTTTTCGATGTTATTTTGAGTATTTTGGAAAACAGTTTTGTCCTGTATGCTTTTTCCAGTTGCAATCTAGACTCATAGAAATATTTTTCAAATTGTAGGTGAAGATTATTTGCCATTTGCACCATGATCAACTAAGGGCTGCTTTCCATGTGTCTCAAACAGTCCGAATGGCTGTGAGTTTTATCTATTTCCCTCTCTAGCCACTTTCTTCTATTTTCAGCAGGAGGCTTGCCCATCCCTTAAAAGTTTAAAAAAGCTCTCCCTTTTTTGAAATTAGACACGTAACTTGACATTAGTTTGTTTTGATGGCAGGTCATACATGCAAGGCAGTCTCACTTTAATTATACCACCCCTGATCGATCCCGCCAAGAGATTCTGCAGATGATGACTCCAGTTGCAACTCAACATTGGCCATTTCCTTGGTATGATTTTCAAATGTTCAAAATATTTATTCCCTTCGTCCCATTCATTTGTTTACCTTTGATCAAAGTACCCCTCACAATGAATCTTAAAAGGTAAGCAAATGACTGAGACGGAAATAGTACTTCTAACTGCAAAACCATAAGATGACCCAGTGTCTCAAGGGCTCTTGTAATTGGAGGTGTAAGTGGGTTTTATATGTCTAGCCTTACTCATTGAGTTAACAATTGGACAACATAGAGATTAGAAAGATTGTTTCGAAATGACCAATTTTTTTTTCCCCAAGAATTGGATCAAATTACTACTAAGGTTACCTTTGTAAATCATGGGAATTGAAAGATCCCATGAATTAAAGAAAAGGCAGGGCGTTTGGTTGCCATTTTTTTGGGCTAAAATCTAGGCATTTAATATTCCCAGAAGTTTCGAGTGCCTACATAATGGGGGGATTTGATTACCTACTCCACCTACGTAGTTGGGAACTCCCGTGGAATTCAACTCCTACATCCGCAACCAAACAACGTTTAGGAATTCATGTGAATTTGTCTGTAGGAAAATAATTCAGATGACTTGAATTTTACGGTATCAATCTAATTCCTTGATCAACCAAACGATGCCTAATTCATAATAAAATGAAGCTCTAACTAGTTTAGAATATTTTGCTTATACTCTATCTATTTATATGGGTCTGCAGTCTCTGCATGATCCAAATTAGTCTGGATTCGAGTCAGGTAAGACTACAAAGACAGCAAAGGTCTTTCCTCTGAGTTTAAACAGTGTTTAATCATACACGAGACCTGTAACAATGCTTTGTACTCCGGCAACATTTTTCTTTGACTCATAAGTAATTCACGGACCTTAATCCTAGAGCTCGATGATGCAGCAAGGGAGAGAGCAGGGGGTTTCGAATGCCAAGCCCACATACCCCTAAAGCACCAAGGCATGGTCCTCGTCCACCTTCTCGGTTGAAGTATACAGAGACGAGGCAGGTTGCTGCAGCTTTGTTTCAGGAATCTTCTGTTCCTTCAAGGTGTGTGGTTCCATTTGTTCTTTCAAAACCCTTGTGCAAAAACCGAGTTCTATTTTATGAAGATGAGTTATGTCAAGCTGTTGCTCAAAATAAGCTTCGTTGATTTTAAAATTATCAATGATTCACGACAGTGCTATTAGCTCATTTTGGTGTCTGTATAGTGTGTTTTTCATTCTCTAGGTTTTCATTGTGCATCACTTTCAATCGTCTTTGGTTGCTTGAGCTTGCAGTTTTGTAGTCCAGAAAAATGTAGTTAGGGTTTGTTATAGAATAATGATGATTTCGGTTTGGCTGTCTGTATATAGCTATCTATATATTATACACGGATTAATGTATACGCGTACTATATTTTGCAGAAAGGTCATTAGTTTTCTGAAAGACTGGTTGGAACCTCATCTTTTGGTATTATGTGAGATTTTCATTGACGAATTTATGTGCATTATAATCTTGTCTACTCCAGTACACGTATAAAATATGGATTTAACAAATGAACAGAAACATTATTATGCGCTTCATATGAAGCTCAGAGCTATTCAAGGCAGTGTACAGAGTTTTTATGAACAATATCAGTGACTGATTTTGCAAGCGGCTTTTGTGGGATGGGAGTTATCCAAAAAATATTTTTGGATGCGTCTAAACCTCTTTCTCTGCCGTATGTCATACTTTGTACATAGAAATGACACTTCTAAATCTCCTTCACTGCCGTATCCTCACTCTGGTACTGGAAATCCTGAAAACATTAATCTTGGTATGTACAGGAGGCACAACCTCCATAACAATGTTTACCCTAGTGCGGCAAGTCGTATGTAGAATTGTAGATCATATTCGTGTCAAAAGAAGAGATTGAGGTTTGTTTTAACAGTGTTCTGAACAATGAATCTATAAGCTGCTTCGGTAGGATGAAAACTATCCCAGAAAATGTATTTGGATGCGTCTTTGCAGGTACCGAGACTGAATTTCATACACAGAAATATCACTTCAAAGATTCCTGTACCACAGCATCCCTTATCTGCAACTTCAAACCCTGAAAACAAACTTAACCTTTTCATGTATATATAAGGCGAGACAACCTCGAGTGCATCAAACTCCGTTTCACAATATAAGAAGCGCATGTATACATGCAAGTTCGTGTTTTATAGTCCTAATATAGACAAATAGTAAATGTTAAATCAGGGGACGTACCTGCTTGAGAAGGGTTAGTTACAAGATCAAGTATAGGGTCGTAAAGATCAAGGTACGAAAGATTTAATCCTTCGAGTTTTTGATTGAGCGACTGTATCTCTGAACTCAACTTTGCGTTGTAAAGAATACAAGCTTCGTTTTCCTCCTCTGCACATTCTCTTGAAAGACCGCCATATAACGTTCTTTGCAATGGCATACAACCGCTTGGTGGTGTGCCTGTCACTCCAATCCTTCTCGCCCCTAGTTTATATAATTCCTGTCGTTACCCGATTCACTAAAGATGAGTAATTATCGAGTAGGTTATTATCAACTGAACTATATGCTATTGCATAATATTGTGTTGAAATACACGTACCTGAATAAACGTAGAGGCCCAATTAACCATCAAACTAGTGTAGCAGGAAACATCAAAATCTAATCTTCGGAACGGTAAGGTGAAATAGGTGTTGGTAATGTCATTGCTCCCAGCACAGACGATATACAAACTTTGCGAAATGATAGTAGATGTCGTGTTCTCTCCGACTGCTGCCTTAAGCTTGTTTATATACTCTTTGAACATTTCCAGCTGACGATCCAAATGTATTACATTCTGCAGTCACAGTCGGAATTACTATACATTAATCGATTTTACAAAGTATACTACTCTTGAGCAATTAAGAGCTGTTTAAGATAAATTTACCCCTATTTTCGCTGATTCAGGATCATAACCGGATCCACCAGAGGCAAAACTGACTCCAGTTAGGAGATCATCAATTTGGAGGGTGGGATCTAAGTATGGAGGCAAATATTCTTTTATCCCCATCTGTTCAGCTGTCCACGACGAGGCACATTATCAGTACAATAAATAAAGACATACTCGATATCCCGTATCTCTAATCACAAGCTAATTCTCATTCTGTATTAATGATAATCACAATGTTTATTACCATGTGATATAACTATACACAAATTCTCATTTAAGACGGCCAGAAGGGCACATCTGTCTTAAATTTCAGGCAGGTCAAGTATCACAAATAAGAAAAACACATAATGCATTGAAATTAGCAAAAAGGTTTATCCCACGCCCATCTTAAGAAAGACCTATAATTATGTATAAAGAACAACAAAGAAATGTTAATATTACTACCAATTAAATCCGAGGGAACTTTTCCATTGCTATATCTTCCGGTAGGAACACTTCCGTTAAAATCTCGGCCATAAGGTGGGAAGTTGGCTTTTCCGACGGTGCTTATATAATTATTGTTGCCTGTATCAAGAATCGAGTCTCCAAACACAATTAACGCAGGCACTTTTGCATTTTTCGACGAACTTATGGCACCTCCATGAATGTAAATATAGGAAGTTAGTATAATGTACCATACTATAATATTAATCGGATTTGTATAATACATGATTGATATTGTCAATAATAAATGTTTTGATGTTTTTCTACTCTAATTACTTATTTCTTCCCGTTTGCTTTACGTAGCGATTTATTTATGAACATGAAGAAAGCGATAGTATATTAGTTATATAAACATACGTATATGTGCGATTTATTTATGAACATGAAGAAAGCGATAGTATATTAGTTATATATACATACGTATATGTACATAGTTTGCAATTGTAGGTAATATACCAGCCAAAAATTAGTGAGTTTGGTCCATCAATTGTTTTTAGTGTAAATTTAGTTAAATTGGTTTGGATTATTACGTAGATATGTTATCTTTCGTAGCCTAAATTGTACAAAGTATATGTATATTTCGTCATTAAGTGGATATCATTCATTTTCAATACTAATATTGCCCTACACTAGAAGCAAGAGTAATCATAAAAGTAATATGATAAACATGGATATGATAAAATCGGACAAGACTGTCTAATAGCAGGTTAAAAAGGTTCGAAGAGTCGAGGACTTTAGATTTATTTATTTTCTATGTGCCTAAGTCCGAGTATCATTTACTAGAAAAAACTAGTTTTAAGCCCGTGCAAAATTGCACGGGTTTGATTATTAAACATGTAATAGGCAAAATTAAAATATAATTAATTGAACATATATTGGAGTCAAAATGAAAAAAAATGGATTAATAATAATAATAATAATAATAATAATAATCAAGGACCTCAAAATTAACAAAAATAGACAATGTTTATATAGAAAGAAGATAACAAAATTTAAAATTTAAAAGACTTCTTTGAAACTACATTATTTCCGTATATAAGAATGAGCTTAATTATACATGAAAACGCCATTTAGGTTTGTTTTTTAAAATAAACTTTGCAAACAAATTAATATACAAATATGAGTTGTATTTTAATGATTAAAACAATTCTTAATTCTAAAAGATGTAAAAGACTGATTAGGCCTAGAGAAACAGTTTCTTATTATTGCGGCGTATCTTTTCTTATCCCTCCACAGATGTAAATGAAAAATTATTGTATCATCCGAGAGGAGCGTACTCCTTATATCTAAGACTTTATAATATTCCTTCTTGATCCTCCTCCTTTAGGTGTAAAGATAACGGTCTTCCCAGAGGACACAAGAATTTTTCGTTATGCATATACTACGTATAAAAAATTCCTAAAATTGTCCGTCACAAATAAGAATTTGCTTTGGTTGAGAACTTGAGATATCATACAACCCACAATTAGACCGGACAAAACCAACCCGACTCAAAAGGCTGCCCTAAGACCTAAAATTGACCCGAACGACAATCCTATAATTTGACCCGAAACCCGAATTGACCCGGCCTGACCCGGCCCGATCTAAAACCACCCAGATCCGAAAATAACCCGACAAAATATAATTTTAATTGAAAAAAAAATGATTAATTTAAAAGCAAACTTAATAATATTTACGTTAATAAAAAGAGTAAATTATCAAAATTAAGCAAAAAATAGTTAATTTAAAAGTTTTTTTTCCTTGTAACTATTGACCCGAAAATTACTCAGATTCGAAATAATTGGACCCGCTTGACCTGAAACGGAGCCGATCAACATACCCGAAAAATACCCTAAACAACCCAGCCCAACCTAACTCGATAATGTAACAAACTCGAACAGACCCGACCCGTATTTATCGACCCCGAACCAATTGAATTGACCCGTTTATCGGTTCAACCCATAATCACAAAATGAGCCATTGGATGAGATACCATCAATTTAACCATTTGTAAATCCTAAAATGCTAGAAACCTAGCTCCCTTTCACACGGTCACACACTCACACCATATGTCTCTCACTATTCCGCCTCCTTTTACTTGTACATTAATGAATTCATCATTTTCGAAGTTAAATCCAATCATTTAATTCACACCTCCACAATTCACATCTATGCGGACCATCCACAATGGTACTCCTTGCATCTTGTTAACAATAGTTGTTGTGCATCCCACTTCAAATTACTCATGTAAAAGTTTCTTGGGATTGCATGAGATTACTGGTAAAACATTAGTTAATAAAAATTGAGTCTGCATAAAGGTGTTTTTTATTACGTTTTATTATATATAAGTTGATTATACTCTTCAAAATATACTTGAAATTCACAAATTGATTTTACATTTGTGTTCCTTTAAATTTATTGATTTTAAATTATTTTTCATCAATTATTATTTTTAATATATTATAGGAGTATTAATTAAGCAAGTGAAGTGCAAATTATGAATGAAGTCGGAAACACGGCGGTGGAAACAATCACAAGCTCACAACTGCTGAATTTTTTGTAATTACAAATGGTATTGCCGTAATGGTATATTTTCTATGGTGAAATATTAGTAATTTACCACAAAAAAGTAACTGTAATATATTAAATAAAGTTTTGATTGGTAATTGTTGTAAAAAAGTTATTGTTTGTTCCTTTATTTTTTAATTATTGTGAAAAATTATTTGATGGGCACTGTATTAATGGTTGACAAATTTTGTATGTGTTTATTTATTATTGTTAATTATTAAATCTATTGAAGTTTTATCATTATTAAAATTTTGTTTGTATTAAAATACTGTTAATTTATAAATTAGTGGTTTTTAATAATTTTAATGTTTATGTTTTTTTATTGTTGGGGAAAAAATTGTATTTCCACGGTACATCTTTTGATAATGTCTTTATGTTAAATGCAAAAGGATGAAGGCGGTTGAAAAATTTGTGAAAGGAAAAGATTCTGTTTTTGTTTGCAAATTGGGAATAGATGACGTGGCTTAATCTCATAGCCTTATTTGTTTGTGTTTTAATAGGAGTAGGATATTATGGGAAATGCAAAAAACAAACTTTAATAAGTGGTCCCACCATAAATAATTGGAAAAAGAAATGGGTTGGTGATGACGTGGGTGAAGGAGAATGCAAGAAATGTTTGGGTTTTAAATACATTAGGATTAGTTATGTTTGAGTCATATGTAATGTATTAGGAGTTAATAATAAAATTAGGGTCCTGATTTTCGCAATACATATTTTACTCATCTTAGCACATAGTTGACAATTATACCCTTTCATTTTCTCCTCCACTTTCTCTCTCTAATTTCTCTTTAATTTCAAACCCCTCTTTCTCATTTACATTGATTTGCATCCGCCCGTACTAACTACGGAGTACCATTACTAATTTACTACATTGAATATAATTATAAAGAAAAGAGAATTTCAACAAAGTTATCTCCACCCTTACTACATTAGTGTACCAATTATAAGTATTAGGAAGTATATTATTACGTATTGAACAGTACTATGATTGATTTGCTAGTCTGTATATCAAAGCTACTCCATCAACCACCAACACAGGCGGCCAACTGCGCCGGCCAACGCTCGCCTGCCATCACTACCGTCGACCACTTGCGCCAGATAATCGTTAACTTAGCGAAGGTCCTCCCTCCTGCAAGCAAGCACCCATCATCCTATCCAGTCTCACCTTTTGTCGAGCGGAATCCCGCAACAAACGTGCATCCTTCTCGCTGTAGCGCGTGCCTATAGCGTCGGCGACATTCGTCTACATTAATATCACCACTATCCCACCCAATTAACAATAATTAATTTGAACATAACCCTAATTAAAAAAATATACAAAACTATAACAAAGAGTCAATTTGATTGTAAGTAATGGATTAGTGAATCAAATCTATGTTCTATATTCGAACAATCGTTCATAATTGAATAATTCGAAGATGTTGAACAGTTAAGGATATAACAATCGAGAGAAGGTAGAGAAAACTGTGTTTGAGGTGAGGGGTAGAGAAATGGAAAGTTTAGCGTAAAATGTACTGAAATGAGTAAAATATGTACTGCGAAAATAAACTCCGTAAAATTAAAGGTTATGAAGCTCTTTGTATAAACAGATGCCTGTGAATAAGATTTAGCAAGCAATGTACAAGAACCATTATATTATTCTCTAAAATTTAACATGGTATAAGAGGTCATGGCTAAAGGTCTGGGTAAACTGGGCATTTCTAGGCATTTCTTCGCCACCTGGGTGAAGAACTGTGTACCTCTTATTTGATTCAATCTAAGCTTGTTGTAGTCGGAGAAAAAGTTCATCTGTTGATTGCTCTAGTCTGGTTTAAAGGGGGCTCACAGTGAAAGGGAGTGCGAAGAAACCTAATAAATCTCACATGTGAGGGTTGTATTAAAGAGAAGATCAATTGATTTTAAAGTGAAACTTCTTAGGCTTACAAAACGAGCTTTCTCTTCTTCCCTTAGATACGGCCCATAAGTCTCAATTTAACTTTTATAGTTTTAAAGAACATGGCCTTTCCAATTTAATTGACATGTTTATATCTTCTTTTATTGATTTACCATGTGATTGAGTTCGCATTCAACCCAAACAAGGCTAAAATGGTACAACGAAGAAGTGAAGAACTATGACGTGGCAAACTGGAAAATTTGTATATACTTCCTCCATTCAACTCCACTCTACCACTTTCTTTTTTGTACACTATTCACAAGCGATCATATAATTGCAATTTTCTCTCAATATATAAGTAAAAAATATATTCATGTGTGATCTTGTTTGATTCGTCTTTACGAGTACATTATTAATATCTAACTTTTATAATTTTTGCAAACACGTAGCTAACGATATTTACCGTGTAAAACACGTCTCGGCAAATGTGAAAAAAAATTTCGGTAGAGTGGAGTTGAATGGAGGAAGTATTGATTATCAATGCACAATTGGGTGCCTTTGATACATGTAAATATGTAATCCATGTATGTATACCTGAAATGTGGAACATTTAAATTAATAACAGACAATTCATTCGTACTTTGTATACATAAGCCAAATTCAAATTAAATCAATGTGATAATTTATGCGTATATGAAGCAGTGAAAGATCTTAGTTATGCTGGGAGGGGGCCTGATACACGAAGTCAATAAAGTGAACCTCAGTTATTTCCCTTGTTGTTTACTCTAAGATCCGCCACCGTGTATATTATGCCTCAAAAGAATAGATTGCGGTTTTTCTGAATCGTGTCATTAACTAGGAATCTATAAGCTGTTTCGGTAGGATGAAAACTATCCCAGAAAATGTATTTGGATGCGTCTTTGCAGGTACCAATACTGAGCTTCGAACACAGAAATGACACTTCTATGTTTCCTGTTCCACAACATCCCTTGTTTACAACTTTAAACCCTGAAGCAAAACAACTTAATCTTGTCATCATGTATAAAAGGCAAGATCAGCCAGAATACTGTTTACTAAACAACATTCACAAATTCTCATTTTAAACGGTCTTTAGCTTAAGACGAAGAAATAGTCACCATTTTATTTAAAAATGTGTTCGTCATTTTAATGATAAAATGTTATAACTAAAATTATATTCATGTCGTATGTACCTGATTCAGAAGGGTTAATTAGAAGATCAAGTAAAGGGTTGTAAACATCTAGGTACGCAATAGTTGATCCTTCGAGTTTTTGATCGAGCGATTTTAGCTTAGAATTCAACTTAGTGTTGTAAAGAGAAGCAGCTTGGTTTTCCTTGAGTGAACAAGATCTGATGAATAGACCGCCGTGTACAGTTCTTTGGGATGGCACACAACCGAGTACTGGTGCACTTGTCACACCTATCCGTCTTGCTCCAAGATTATATAATTCCTGAGGTTTTCCATATTCAATTTCATTCGTATTAATTATCGAGTGAACTATGTGCTGTTTATTGCTAAATGATGTGTAGAAATGCCGGTACCTGAACAAAAGTAGAAGCCCAATCAACCATCAAATTAGTATAGGATGAAACATTATACTCCAATCTTCGGAATGGTAACGCGAAATAAGTGTTGGCAAGGTCGTTGCTTCCGGCACAGACTATATACACACTTTGCGAAATGATAGTAGATGTCGCGTTATCTCCTACTGTTGCGTTAAGCTTGTTTATATACTCTTTGAAATTATTTAGCTGCTCTTCCAAATGTATTACATTCTGCAAGCATAGTGTTAGAACATGCAAACGGGTTGGGCCAAATCCAAAGGGAGAAGAGACGAACCACATGACAACACAAGAGAGGTTTCAAAAAAACCAATTGCCAATAAGAGCGGTAGTCGTAGTCCCATTGGTTTTAAATTGGTACAATCTCTCTTTCTCAACAACAATGTGAGTCACTCACATGTGGTATTATATTTCAACACACAGTTATTATTATTATACTTTAATTGATGCTACCAAGTATTAGAGCGGATTAAACGTGTGGGCCACCCCTCGGTTCAGTTTTCACCCGACCTGCCCTGACCCCGGACCGGGCACAGGTTATCATATGATATCTCAACCAGCCCGCCCACGAGCCGCCATCACCCGGACTAGCCCCCGGTCTTGTTTCGGGTTCACCACTACCCGTCCCGCACCTACCCCGGGCCGGTTTCAGGTGCGGGTCGCCAAACCCAGCCCAACCCATATCATTATGGCCCGACCCGAATGATTGACCAGGCCTACCAAGTATAGTACTTTGAAAATGCCAAAAGTCAAAACAACTCTTTAACAATCGAGGAGAAGAGAGATGTACCAAAACTTTTCCTGTTTCAGGATCGTAACCGGCTCCACCGGAGGCAAAACTGACTCCAGTTAGGAGATCTTCGATTTTGAGGGTGGGATCTAGGTATGGAGGCAAAAGTTCTTTTATTCCAATCTGTTCAGCTTTCCAACGACAAGGCGCACATGATCAATACAACAAAGACAAATTCAATACCTTGTATGTCCATTTTAACCACTAGTGGTGGTGATCATCCTTTTGTAGTGATAATCACAGTGTAAGAGATAGATCACGTACATTTTCACAACACGACATGGAAGTTATGTTTCGACTAATTATAGGTGTACGTAGGTTACTAGAATACTAGGTTAGTCATCTTATCCCGGTGAGGCGCCGCGCCAACATCGTACATTTGGTTTTATATTGCATTGGTTTATTTTGTAAGCATATATACAAGAGAACAAATTAAAATGCGTTGCATAAAGGAAACAGAAATATTTTAAAAAACATACTCCGTAGTATTATATATATCGTGTATTTAAATGTACGGGCTCTAAACTAGTAAACTAATATGTAGCTGCGATAAAGCTAAGTGCATGGATTATAAGTCATATAGTTAAGGACTCAAAAGAACCATTACGTACTAGCATGGCATGGTACACATTGGTCTACACACGTATATCATATGATACAATTATATATACGAGAAAAACAAAGTACGTATTGGTAATTTTAATATTACCAATTAAATCCGAAGGAATTTTCCCATTGCTATATCTTCCGGTAGCAACACCTCCCTTAAAATCTCGACCGTAAGGTGGGAAGTTGGCCTTTCCGATGGTGTGTCTACGATTATTGTTGCCGGTATCAAAAATCGAGTCTCCAAACACAAGTAACGCTGGCGTTTTTGTATTGTTAGATAAACTTTGGGCACTTACACAATTGTGCATGTAGGAAGTTATAGTAATGTACCATACTATAACGTTAATAATCGAATTTGTATGAGACATAATTGATCTTGCAAATAGTGTACATAGGTAGCAAGTTATATAGCAGCTAAAAAATTATTGAGTTGATCCAGCTAATTTTAATGTGCACTGAATTAATTAGTGAATTATTTAAGGCATTAATAAAATAATGTTTAATACTTAGTTAATTAAAAGTATAGTACTATTAAACAGTGCTTAAGAAATGTTGCGTAAAAGAATGATTGATTAGGCTTGTATGATATACTCATATAGTCGAAATATGTTTGTCGGGGCTGTTCCTGTAGTTTTGGGGGTCTCGTGCAAAATCTTTAAGCGATGTTCTATATCATTTTTATTAATTGAAAAATGGTAAAACTTTATCTTAACTATTATGAGAATTATTCGTATGACTCGTGTATTTCTCAGTTTTAAAAGAAATGAGGGTACAAATATAAATTCTTTTCACCATTTTTCAACAATATAAAAAAGTTTCATGGGTGGTTAGTTGCTCAATAAAGAAGCGCGACAACCCGGGTTCGATTCTTCTTCATAGCATTAATTTGCTGAAAATCAATTGCGCTAAATTAATTATTAACTAACACAGCTATTCCTTGCGATTGAGGTCGTGTGTGCAAATAGTAAAAAAAATCTCTCTAATGATTTATGATGGAATTGAAATCCATGCATGATTGATAATTATACACTAACCAATGCGTGACCAACCTACCTAGCTGATAGCTGGAGTCACAAAATCGGTTTTATATTTTAATACATCCCGTCACATAAAATCCCTTTGCAACTGCAACTGATAGTTGGAATCTCAAGATCGATTTAATATTGTAACTCCTAGCATAAGACAATTCTCATTCTATAGCAAATCATTAATGTAAGTGCTCCTTTTGTTGCGGAGTCAACCGTAGATCAATCATAAGTTCATAACCAATGCCTCAATGATGTGGAATAAGCTGGCATAAACCGTAAGTCGGGGTTTTGAGAACGTGAGATAAAGATTACTGTGCAAATGAAATCCTGATTTGTTGACTAAATAATAGAGAAATGAGGATGCAAAAAAGTTATATAAATCAGAAACTGATTCTCGCTGTATGCTAGTATGGCTTTAATATCGATAGGTCTCGTGATAGACAATCTCTCGCTTAGTCGCTTAGTTATTGAGTCGGCAATTCAGCTACGAAAAAAGTTGTGATCTAATTGAACTTATTGTGTATGATTGATCAGGTTAATTATATACGGCCAATTACGAGAGCATTACCCATGAATCCATGATATGTCAACAATGGTACAATATAGATAGAGGGATTGTTTTCAATTTACCCATAATGAAAATTGTCTCCTAGTACTTACATATTCTCCCTCCGTCTCGGTCAATTATTGTCCTATTTCTTTTTTATGGTGTCTCAGTCAATTGTTGTTCTTTATATATTTGGAATGATTTCTACGAGTAATTTTGATCACTCAATGCGATTATTGTCCACTTGTCATCCACTAAGTGGAACCACAAATGATCCCCGCTCTTTCCTTGTCTTTGTGCCAAAATAAAGGGACGACAATTGACCGGGACGAAGGGAGTACAACATACGGAGTACTCAATAAAAAGAAGCTCAACCAATGCCGAATAATTTGTTTTATACTTCCTCAATCATATGGAAATAAACTATATATTAAGTTGCGTTATTTGGCGTGGACTGCACCCGCACATAGGAAGAAGAGAGTCTTTTTTTTTTTTTTATCAAGGGCTCTGATATCATGTTAAAATTCCTTATCGGGCTTGGACGACACCCGCACATATAGAGGAGAGAGACTAATTTATGAGTTCAAAAGAGTTTACATCCCAAAATCAATTTAATTATGTGTCTTCTTTTAGTTAGAATATAATGTTGTGAATTGCTTGTTATAACAAATGTAAATTTGTTAGTTTCATATTTTATTTACTCCGTAATGATTTATTAGTGATCAATGTTTTGAACGTTTCACTTGAATATGTTGTATATGAGGGACTGTATAAAGTGAAATAAACAGGATGAATATTTGAAGATTGGTGCTTGGATAAATGTAGAGTCGCAAAGGACTGCTCTCCTTAGAAAGTATTTCGCCCCTTATAAGCCTAAGGTTACCACGAAATCAACCATAGGATAAAGCTACACCGACCTTTGAATCTTAGGCTAGAAACAAAGAAAACTTTTTTCTGTTTTGTAAGATTAGTAGATAGTAGAAATCTGAAAATTTTTGTTGTGTTTGATTATGATGTGCTTCCTTCTATTTATAGAAGAGTTTTGCACCCCATGACATAATAGTCAAAATCATGTATCGACTGACAAACTACTCGATCGAGTAAAACCAAGAGCTCGATCGAGCAGATTAAGATTGGTCGAGCAAGACATCTACTCGATCGATCAAAGTCTGAACTTGTAATCTTTGATTTAGTCGATCGACCAGAATTTCAGTCGATCGACTAAATCTCAGTTCATCGATTTGAGATTTTGTCTCAATGTGTCTTTGCATATTATTTCTTATATTCCGTACATCCCGTTAGCTCGATAATTGATTTATATACGAACGTGTACTCCACACTCCCAATCCATATTATACGAGCTTCCGTATGATTTCTTCACGATATCCAATTATACTTAAATGATTGATGACACTTAAATCACCAACATTCCTCCCCCATTTAAGTGTAATCCTTGATTCGTTTTAAACACCTACTAACCATCAATTTGCGTATCAATGAAAATGTCACGAAGATTGAATTTCCACCTAGTAAAATGCACGATTCATATACTCTAGTAAAAAGGGTGTCTCTAAGGATTGAACCCTTGAACATATTGAATACATGAAGGCAAAATACACACAAACTATTTTAACAAATAAAGTTATATACTGATACTTATTACAAGCCTAGTATCCTAATCCTTTCATGAGCGTATAGAAGCCTTGAGTCCAAAAGCTTCCGAAGTCGGCTATACTTCACGTCTCACATAGGTGAATTCTTTTATCATGTACCTGCAAGTACACTTTTTCAAAGAACTCATTAAGAAGATAACACTTCATCCATAACTTACAGCAGGTCCAAGTACATACATTTGGGATAAACTTTGATGTACTTCAATCTCAAGTAAAGGGCCTTCCACATTGAATTCTACCTCTAACATTGTATTAGAGGGGAATTGGGTATCCCAATACCTAAGGTTTAATGGACTTTAAACCCATCCCTATTATCGATTTTTCCACTAAATGCCTTGCCAAGCTTTTAGTTAAATGATCTGCAAGATTTTGTTGTGATCTTACAAAGTCCACCGAAATTACTCCATGGGAAATTAATTCTCGTACAGCACTATGTCTTACACCGAGATGTCTCGATTTCCCATTATATATTTGACTATATGCTTTAGCCAATGTTGCCGCACTATCACAATGTATTGATATAGGTGCCATCGGTTTAGGCCATAGAGGAATTTCATACATTAAATTCTTAAGTCATTCTGCCTCTTTTCCAGCTGCTGCCAAGGCTACAAATTCAGATTCCATAGTGGATGTCGTAATACATGTTTGTTTCTTGGAAGCCCATGAAATGGCGCTTCCTCCAAGCAAAAAGACCCAACCACTAGTTGAAGAATGATCTTCAATATTGGTAATCCAACTTGCATCTGAATAACCTTCTAGTACCGAAGGATTCCCATTATAAGTTAATGCAAAGTCCTTTGTATTCTTAAGGTACTTTAAGACACGCATTACCGCGCTCCAATGATGACTACTCGGATTGCTAGTGTATCTACTCAACCTTCCAACTGCATATGCAATATCTGGTCGAGTGCTAGTCATAGCATACTGTTGGACCAATTTGTTAGTTTTGATAATGACATATGTTTACGTGATAATATGTTTTACTTGATATATCATATGCGTGTAATTGTGTGTTTAGTCTTATTATAGCTAGCAACAATTATGAGAAGAAAGATCAAAGTTAGGCATAACTTTGATAAAGTTTGTGAGACAAAGTTATAACAACTTCAGGAATAACTTTGGAAGTGAACATGAAAGTTATAGCTAACCAGGCATAACTTTAAAGAAAGTCGCTTCAAACAAGATCTACATCAAACTACACAAGACTCGAGATGGAGGGTCTTTGTGATCAAGATGAAGAGATGATCCGTATACTGAAGATCTTTGTGAAGATTAGATAGTATAGGTCGTCATTCGGTAACTATTCCATTCGAGAGATTTTACGTTCAAAAGTTATAGCTTTAGTCTATGACTTTGGATGATAAAATATTGATGCATGATTTTGGAAATAAAATGTTTTGAAATGTTTTCAAAAGTGAAAGAGTATTTTTATGTTTATCAATTATTTTATTAGAGAATATATTTATGAGATTCTATTGGTTAGTAATACAACTTATGGGTTGTCATGCTACCTAGGGTTTCTAATATATTCTATCTCAATTTGTTGTTAACCTAATTAGCCCACCTAGTGGTTGAGCCATCTAGGGTTTCGTGAAACCTAGTTTGTGCCACCTAGGGATTCGTGCTCCTAGGGTTTTCGTGAGCTATAGGAATCCGGCCTCCATAGGTTGTTTCCTTAGTTTACCTAATCTAGGATTCTACTATATCTTTACAACAATATTTTGAGATATTAAGATAAATATATTTCTATAAGATAAACCAAATAATATTTTGAGATAAAGATATTTCTAAAAGATAAGCAAATATTATTTTACGGTATTAAAGATAAATATCTTTCTTAAATATTATGCTAGGGTTTTAGATCTACTATGCTTCTATTACTATAAATACTCCTTCACATATCAATTGTAAAATACACGACATATACACGAAATACACTACATACACACGGCTATTTATTTTACTAGTGCTGATTTTCCAAAATCGTTTTAAAGCAAACCTTTGAGCAAATATTTATTATTTTTAGAGTTTGTTTTTAAAAGAGTCGTGCATCAATTATTATCAATCGCTTGAGTGAAATACGTTATTGGATAATAGTACATCATTATAAGCTTACAATTCTTTAACGGGAATCTGTGTGAGTTATATTGTACTTTCTTATTAGCGTAAGATAGTATAGAGTATTTAGCGATACTCACCTTGAGTTATAATCATAGTGTTGATTATACGAGTGGGTTGGTAATTTTTGTAATCCGTAGAAAGGTACTAAAAATTATTAATCGAGAATAGTGGACGTAGGTTTCAACGTGTGAAACTGAACCACTTCAAAAATCGTGTGCCTCTCTCTTATCTCTTTACTTTTCGTTATTTCGTTATTCGCGCTTACTTTGATTAATTAATTAGTTGATTTTAATTCATAAGATCAAATAATTAATTACATATCATATAAATCGAAAAAGTGGGGCTAGTTTTTAATACTCAATTCACCCCCCCCTCTTTCGTATTCGATCAATAGACTCTACAATTGGTATCAGAGCCTCGTGCTCTTGATTGCCTTACAGCAAGGAGTCTGATCCATTTATCTTTTTATTTTTATTTATTTTCCGCTGCATTTAATTTATTTTAATGGATTCCAAACATCTGAAGTGTCCCGTATTCGATGGGAAGAACTACAGTCTATGGAAAAATATGATGACCCATTTCATAAAGGGTAACGATTGGGAGTGTTGGCTAATCATTAAGAATGGTCCTAATAAGATCATGCTTGGAACGGCCACTGGCACTTCTATCGAAAAGAAAGAAGATGACTATGTTGAGGCAGATTATAAGAAAGCTGAGAAAAATTCAAAGGCTATTAGTCTGTTGCAAAACGGCATGACCCATACTGAATTTGATCGTTTCTCATCTAGCTCTACTGCCAAGGAAATATGGGATGGTCTTGAGTTAGCTTATGAGGGGACAACTGTTGTCAAAAAGCAACGTATTGCATTACTTATGCGAAAGTACGAACTGTTCTCCATGGAACAAAATGAATCGCTTGACAGCATGTCCACTCGCTTCTCCAGTATCATTAATGAATTGAAAAATCTTGGAAAAACTTTTGACTCCGAGGAAATTGCCAGGAAGATCCTTAGAAGTCTATCTAAACGATGGAGACCTAAGGTGACGGTAATTGAGGAATGTAAAGACCTATCTGACCTATCTTATCAAGAGCTACTTGGAACCCTAATGGCTCATGAGATTACTCTTGATGAAGATGCGGCAAATGATAGTAATAGCAAGAAGGTGGCTTTACAGGCCGAATCTAGTGAAAGACAAGATTCGGATCTTGAAGATGAAACAGTGTTATTTGCTAGACGTTTTAAGAAAAATTTCTTTAACAAACCACAAGGGAAAACGTTTAACAACAACACCAACAAATCTTACAAGAAGCCAATTGAGTCAAAAGGGTCTCTTTCAAGTCGTGGTTGCTTCAAATGTGGGGATAATGATCACATGATCAAAGATTGCCCCACATGGAAGAAAATCAAAGACAAAAATCAACGAGACAAAACCAAGAAGGAATTCAAGCAAGTAATGATGGCTTATTGCTGGGGAGATCTCGACACAGAGGACGACGAATCAGAAGAAGAGGAAGTCGCCAACTTGTGTCTAAGCAACGTCAGTCTTGACCTAATTTCTGACAGTGACAATGAAAGCGAATCCGAGATGTGTCTTGTTGGCAACTCAGATTCAGAACCAGATTCAGAAGATGATGAAGAGGTTAGTCATCTTGAACTTAAAAAGCAAGTTAAGAATTTATCTAAGAAGTCTTTAATTAAGTATTTTGAAGAAGCCTTAGATCATTGTCATGAGCAGAGTCTAGAATTGAAAGATCTTAAAGAACAAATTCTTGACATTGCTGAGGAAAACCAACTTCTTAAGGCCAAAGCTAAAAAGCTCAAGTCTAAAGTTATGGCAACTTCAGCTATAACTTCAGACAAGACAAATGTTGAGAAAGAAGCTCTTGAGTCTAAAGTTATAGCTAATGAAGCTATAATCTCAGAGTTGAAGCTCAACATTAAGCATCTTCAAGCCAAAGTTATAGCTAATGAAGCTATAACTTTAGAATTGAAGAAAGTCAATGAGCTTTTACAATCTCAAGCTAAGGCAAAGGAAGTTGTTATTCTTGATCATGAGAAAGTAAACTCTTTTCTTTCTCAGCAATTGAAAGATTTGAAGGCTGAATTCTCCCAAGCCAAAAGTCAACATAATGAGGAGAAACTTATCTTGAACAAACGTTTCAATGATTTTCGTGAAAATTTCAAAAAGAACAATCCCTCCAAAGACTCGAATGTAGATCATTCGTCGTGTGAAAAAGAAATTCAGTCTTTGAAGGAATTGCTCCTACATGCACGAAAAGTTCATGATAAGTGGGAAGGAAGTCAAAAGGTCTTAGACTTCCTTACCGAACAGTCTAACAATAACATGAAGAAAGGTCTTGGTCATGAATGCTATAGTCGTAGAGACCATGATAAATGCAAATCCACTCCTTCTGACCGTGATTTCAGAAGAAGGAAGTACGTAAATCTTTCAGAATATCTGATTTGCAATTATTGTGGTCACAACGGTCATGTTAAAGATAATTGTGTTAAATATGTTAATGACAACAAAAATCAAACTGATTTTGTGAAAGAACATGACGTGTCTAGTGTTAATGAGTCTGAACCTGAATCTCAACGTGATGAGATTAGAAACAATGAGTTCAGGTGGTTTTATGACATGGCTTTCGATTACACATCTGTACCTTCTAAATCCAAACCTAATGTGAATCAGAAGCAGTCGTTTAAACCTAATGTGCGTCACAACAATAACAAACAATATAATAAACCTAGCAAACCCTATCCTAAAAGGAAAAGAATTGTCAAACAGGTATGGGTTAGGAAGGATCAAATACATAGAGTCACTAACCACAAAGGACCCAACTTAGCGTGGGTACCTAAAAGTTGTATTTGATTCTCTTGCAGATAATAGTGAAAGAAAACAATCTATGGTATCTCGACAGTGGATGTTCGAGACACATGACCGGAAACAAAAATCTTTTTCTTTCACTAGAGCCCTTCAACGGTGGCAAGGTCACCTTTGGAGACAACAAGAAGGGCAACATAATTGGTGTAGGTAAGATTGGTATATATCTTCTTCACATGCTATCAATAACGTCTATCTGGTAGATGGCCTTAAGCATAACTTGCTAAGTATCTCTCAACTATGTGACAAAGGCAACAAAGTCGTTTTTCATTCAAATGTTTGTCGTATCATAGTTGAAGGAACTAGCAATGTTATCTTAGAAGGTCTACGTAAACGGAACGTGTATATGATTGATTTAAACAAAGTCACTACAAGTTCCTTTACGTGCATGAAAGTCACTGTGGATGATTCATGCTTGTGGCACAAGAGGTTTGCACACATCAGTCCAACGATTTTAAAGAAACTCAAGTCTTGGGATTTAGTTGAGGGTCTACCCTCAATCAAATTCGAACAAGAAAAGATGTGTGACTCATGTGCCCGTTGTAAACAAGTTAGATCTTCATTCAAACCGAAACGAGTAGTAAGTACAGAGCGTCCACTTGAGTTGGTACACATGGATTTGTGTGGACCTATGAAAGTTAGAAGCCGCGGTGGATCAAGGTACGTATTCGTCCTAGTCGACGACTACTCCAGGTATGTATGGCCTATCTTTCTATTTACTAAAGATGAAACTTTCGATGAGTTTGTAGTACTAATGAAGCTCGCCCAAAACAAGTATGATAAAAAGTTAGTTTCCATTCGTACGGATCATGGCACCGAATTTGATAATCAAGCTTTTATAGAATATTGTAGGGAGAATGGTGTAGGACATAACTTTTCTGCACCACGAACCCCACAACAAAATGGTGTCGTGGAACGTATGAATAGAACATTAGAGGACATGGCCCGCACTATGCTTTTGTGTAGTGGCCTTCCTAAGAGCTTTTGGGCAGAAGCCATTAGTACTGCATGCTATGTGCACAATAGAGCTATGATTAGACCTATTCTCAAAAAGACTCCCTATGAACTTTTAAGAGGGAGAAAACCCAATATAGCTCACCTTCGTTGCTTCGGTAGTAAATGTTTTGTCCATAATAATGGAAAAAGTAATTTGAGCAAATTTGATCCACGAAGTGACGAAGCTGTGTTTGTTGGTTATTCTAATCATAGTAAAGTTTTTAAAGTTTTTACAAAAGAACTTTGTGCATAGAAGAAAGTGTTCATGTTGTATTTGATGAAGATAGTGTGCTTGAACAAGTTGAACAGAATGAAGAAGAGGACATGAATGATCCAGACTTTCGCCTCTCCAGGGATGACGTGCCAGAAAATAATGAAGAAGTTATTGAAGGAACCAATGATGAACTTGATAAATCCGCAAATGACCTTGAACAGAGAACTGAGACAATTGTTGATGATACGAATGTCTTTTCTCAAAACAAGGAAAAGGAAACTGAAGTTATAGCTGATGATGCTGTTCAAATATGCTATAACTTTGAACCAGAACCAAGATGGTGTAACTGAAATTGTACCAACTTCAGCTATAACCCCAGAATCCAACTTAGGGGGAACCAATCTTGATTCTGAATCATTTGAGGAAAATGAAAGTTCATCAGATGATGATGAGCCTAGGAACTCTAAATGGAAATATAAGAGTTCTCATCCTATGGACAGCATCCTAGGAAGTTTGACTAAAGGAGTTCAAACTAGGCGAACTTTAAATAACTTTTGTTCATTCTATTCATTTCTATCTACCATAGAGCCTACCAATATCAAGGAAGCTCTTGCAGAATCCGACTGGATTGTGGCTATGCAAGAGGAGCTTCAACAGTTCGAACGCAATAAAGTATGGCACCTAGTGTGGGATTTGTATCCGTATACAACCCTTTAAATCGACAGGATTATAATGAAAATTAACTTATAAGATTAATAGTCATAAACAAAATTGCATAAGACGAAGGGATTAAGAAATAACCTTTAGTCCTTGCGATAAAGGCCTAAGAACAAATACCAAAATAGGTATTCTCCTAATCAAAACACCCTAGATGGAACAAGATATGCCTTGAGATTGCTAGAACTCTTGAGAAACCGTTTTCTCTCTTTTTGTGAATTATGTGATGGTGGAGGCTCAACTTGTGATTAGGGTTGATCAAGAAAAAACTAAAATAGGGAAACCAATTCCTTTATATAGTCCCCTATCACAAGGTATCCTAGTGTAATTAGGAAAGGTATTTTCTTTCCTAAAAACCCTCCATATGGCCGAAATTTTAGAGTATTATAATACTTTATTTTCGGTTCATATTTAGCTATTAATATATTGCAATTAATATCCGTATATTATTAATTATAAATATCCGTATATTTACAATTTTACTAATTCAACATATCAGTTTATATTTAATTTAGCTTGCAATATATATGACAATTAAATATAACCTTTTATATTTAATCGCGAATTACTGTTAATTCGGCTAAACAACATTATTTAATCTGTATTAAATAATTTTTTATCATCAGATTGACTAACCGTTTAGTCAAAAACACTGACTAACCTTTTAGTCATATTATAAGGCATCAATATAATTATTTTCTCAAATAATCATATCTCTCGAACACATCCAATAGGTGTGACTTTTAGGGACCAGTTGATTACCGCCATCAGTATGACAATAACGTCAAACTTATCTAGCAAGCCAACCGTTATTGATAAACGTTAATCAACTGATTATTATACGAAGTATACCCTGTGAACCTACAGAGATTTATGTATGTTATTGCACTAACTGTGGAGGACACTGGCTCTAACAATCTCCCACTTGTCCGTACAAGTGTATGTGCGATAACCGATTCTCATATCCTATATAAATTTCTCCCACTCAATGTAAACCAATTTGCAAAGTCCGTATTTACAAAGGTCGTAGTTTACAAGTGATCTGTATCAAGAGTGGTTTTCCCGACTAGAGAGTAACTCAACTGATAAACGAATCTGTATTCGAGCATGGCCATGCATTTCAGTTACAGCTCCTCGAGTGGCCCTGAGAAATGATATAACCTGATAAAGGTTGGATATTTTCTTCAACTCGAATCTTGCAGAAACAAGCGCAGTATGAAATGACCCAGTGAAAATCTACTTAGCCTCCTGTTACGGTCGACCATGAGAAAGAAACCAAAGTCACCCAAAAACTGCCTTTATCTCAAGAGACAGTCGATAGTCAAAAGAATCGACTCTAGGAACACTATGGATGTCCTATCCACGACCTGGCACCTAATGTTCCGAAACATTAGGATTCCATAACGTCGTCACAAAACTGTCCTGCGAGGTATCAGTATATCCCGCATATGTGATCGATCAGTCAACTGTTTGACTTATGGCTCGTTGAACCCACCATCAATCGACGTCACAATATAATCACCAGAGTTATCAGCTCATGTAGGTGATTACGGACCAAAACATATATAAAGTAATTCAGTTCACTTTGTGGTGTTCAATGTTGTCTGTACAACCCACATGAAAAACAATATATCAAACAAAACGATGATTTTATTAATAGTTTTATGAAAAGATACAGATGTCTAATCCATAAAAAACAACTAATACAACTCAGGAACACGCTTGATTCCCATGGAAATAACGTGCCCTACATGCTTATCATATCTTAAAGGTTTAGTGAAAGGATCTGCAACGTTATTATCCGTGGCAATCTTATCTATCACTATCTCCCTTTGCTCCCCATAATCTCGTATCATGTGAGTCTTCCTTTGTACATGCCTTGACTTGTTGCTGGACTTGGGCTCCTTAGCCTGGAAGATGGCACCACTATTATCACAATAGATGGTGATCGGATCATTCGAACTAGGAACTACAGTTAGTCCTTGTAAGAACTGACGCATCCATATAGCTTCCTTCGCAGCTTCTGAAGCAGCATAGTACTCGGATTCAGTCGTAGAATCTGCTATAACGTTTTGTTTGGAGCTTTTCCAGCTGATCGCAGCGCCATTAAGAGTAAAAACGAATCCAGACTGAGATTTCGAGTCATCTCGATCCGTTTGGAAGCTAGCATCTGCGTAACCGATTGCGCATAGCTCATTGTCACCTCCATAAGTCAATACCCAATCCTTAGTCCTCCGTAGGTACTTAAGGATATTCTTAACAGCCATCCAGTGTGCTTCACCTGGATTGCCTTGGTATCGACTAGTCATACTCAATGCATATGCCACGTCTGGACGTGTGCATATCATGGCATACATGATCGATCCTATAGCTGATGCATAAGGAATCCGACTCATGCGCTCGACCTCTTCCGATGTCTTAGGTGCCTGAGCTTTACTCAGCTGCATCCCAGAAACCATAGGAAGGTTCCCCTTCTTGGAGTTGGTCATGCTGAATCTCTCAAGAATCTTATCTATATAAAACTCCTGACTTAGGGATAACATCCGTCGTGATCTATCTCTGTAGATACGGATCCCCAAAATTCTTTGTACCTCGCCCAGATCTTTCATCTGGAAATGGTTCTTTAACCAAACTTTCACCGAAGTTAAGAGAGGTATGTCATTCCCAATCAAGAGTATGTCATCAACATACAATATCAGGAAGACTATCTTGCTCCCACTCGACTTGATATATAGACATGGTTCCTCGACCGATCGAGTGAAGCCATTCTCTTTTATAACTTGGTCGAAACGATGATTCCAACTCCGAGAAGCCTGCTTAAGTCCATAGATGGAACGCTTAAGCTTGCATACTTTCTTAGGATTTTTAGGATCAATGAAACCTTCGGGTTGTACCATGTACAACTCCTCCTCCAAATAACCGTTTAAGAAGGCGGTTTTCACGTCCATCTGCCAAATTTCATAGTCAGGAAAAGCGGCAATCGCTAAGATTATCCGAATGGAACGCAGCATGACTACGGGTGCAAAAATCTCATCATAGTGCAAACCGTGCACTTGAGTGAAACCCTTTGCCACTAGTCGTGCCTTGTATGTATCTGGTTGTCCTTCTACAGAATGCTTTATCTTATAAAGCCATTTGCACTGAAGAGCCCGAGCCTTATCAGGTAAGTCAACCAGATCCCATATGTTATTCTCGTACATAGAGTCCATCTCGGATTGCATGGCTTCAAGCCATAGCTTTGAGTCGGAACAGGTCATGGCACCTTTATAGGTAACGGGTTCGTTACTCTCAAGGAGTAAAACGTCATTACTCTCATTCTCCTCGACCATACCAATGTATCTGTCTGGAGGAATAGATTGTCTACCCGACCTCCTAGGTTCCAAAGGAATATTTACCGCAGCTGATGATGAAGGAACAGTTTCCTCCACTGGTTGCTCGGTTGTTGGTTCTTGAATCTCCGACAGTTCGAAGGTTCCATTACTTGTCCTATTCTCGAGGAATTCTTTCTCTAAGAACGTCGCACTAGCCGCAACAAAAACTCGATGTTCTGTAGGCGAGTAAAAGTAATGACCAAACATCCCTTTTGGATAACCAATAAAGTATGTCTTGACCGATCGTGGGCCGAGCTTATCGTCAGGTCTCCACTTGACATAAGCCTCGCAGCCCCAAACCCGAATAAAGGACAAGTTAGGGACCGTTCCCTTCCATAGTTCATATGGAGTCTTGTCTACAGCTTTAGACGGACTTCGGTTCAGTATTAAAGTAGCTGACAAAAGAGCGTATCCCCATAATGAATCAGGTACAACCGTGTGACTCATCATGGATCGAACCATATCTAGTAATGTTCGATTTCTCCGTTCGGACACACCATTCAACTGTGGCGTTCCAGGTGGAGTTAACTGTAGTACTATACCACAGCCTTTAAGGTGTTGATCAAACTCATTCGAAAGATATTCGCCACCACGATCCGAACGTAGTGCTTTAATCTTTCTATCCAGCTGGTTCTCAACCTTATTCTGGAATTCCTTGAACTTTTCAAAGGACTCACTTTTATGCTTCATTAAGTAGACATGTCCATATCTACTTAAATCGTCCGTGAAAGTGATAAAATATCTATAGCCATCTCTAGCGTTGATTGACATAGGTCCACACACATCTGTATGTATGAGTCCTAATAGGTCAGCAGCGCGCATTCCAACACCTTTGAAGGAAATTCGAGTCATTTTGCCTATGAGACATGATTCACACGTGCCAAATGATTCATAATCAAATGGAGAGATAGTCCCATTATCAATGAGCTTCTTCACGCGTTTCTCATTTATGTGTCCCATACGACAATGCCATAAATAGGTTTGATCTTTGTCACCAACCTTTGCTTTCTTACTATTCATATGCATAACATCTGTGCTTTGATCTAAAACATAAATTCCGTTTATGGAAACTGCTTTGCCATAAATCATTTCGTTTAACGAGAAAATACAGCTATTATCCCTTATTACAAAACAAAAACCGTCTCTGACAAGTACGGAAACAGAAATAATGTTTTTAGATAAACTGGGTACATAGTAGCAGTTATTCAGCAATAACTCAAATCCACTCGGGAGCTGGATCACATATGTCCCCACTGAAACGGCAGCAACTTTAGCTCCATTCCCCACTCGCAGGTCCACATCACCCTTTGCGAGAGTTTTGATGTTTCTTAGACCCTGCAAATGATTACACAGATGAGAACCACAACCAGTATCTAATACCCAAGTTCCGAAACTTGCATGGTTAATCTCAATCATATGAATAAAAGAAGGAGAAGACATACCAACAGGAGCAACACGGCCTGCTTTGATGTCCTCACGGTACACGGGGCAGTTCCTCCTCCAATGCCCAATCTTGTGCAATGGTGGCACTCCACGCTACCTTCATCACTCTTTGTCTTGCCTTGTGAGCTACCGCTAGACTCACCAGGCCCACTCTTGATTTGTCCCGGCTTTTTGAACTTCGGCTTTCCTACCGTTAGGTTAGCCTGTGCCTTGCCCTTACCCTTGCCCTTGTTTGCAATCATGAGAACGTCTTGTTTCACGCTCCCACTCAATTTCAGATCACTCTCGGTCTGAACAAGAAGTGAGTGTAGCTGATGAAGACTCTTATTCATGTCATTCATGTAGTAATTGGCCCTAAAAAGGGCATACCCATCATGAAGTGAATGAAGAATGCGATCAATAATGATCTTCTCATCTATTTTGCAACCAAGTGCCTCCAGTTTCTCGACATTCTCAATCATATCGAGAATGTGTGGGCTAACAGCTTGCCCCTTCTGGAGTTTTGCTTCAAAGAAGCGACAGGTATGCTCATAGCTAACAATCCTCGGAGCTTTCGAGAACTCGTTAGAGAGCGTGGTGAAAATCTTATTCGCACCATGGGCAATGAATCGCCTTTGCAAATTTGATTCCATTGAAAAGATGAGTACGTTCTTTATCGCACCCGCCTCCATTACGAAATCTCTATAAGCAAATCGATCATCGGTACTCGCATTTGGGCCTGGGTCGACCGGTAGTGGCTCAGTCAAGTACTTGAGCTTACCGTCAGCAATGGCAGCATTCCGTAATGCCGCCTCCCAATCTGCGAAGTTGGACCCGTTATTCTTCAGTCGTGTAGACTGATTCATATTGTCCATGAAGATCTTAAGCCAGGTCTCACGTCCGAGCGTGGCACTTGGCATTGGGTCATCAGTATGGCCAGCCATTTGTTATTAGCAGTTTATATCTGAATATATTTGACTGTGGAAAAAGAAAATAAATATGATAAGTTTCATCGTTTTAAATTTGAGTCTAATGAAAAACTGTTTAATTCGATGACTCGTGCATTTATACAATTGACCTCCCTCAAGAATTATATAAATGATCCCAAGACTCAATTTCTGTAAATTGATAAGCCAACCTCTTGGCTAATTCTACTTTTAGAATTCCTGGTCGATAAATTTCTGTAAATTCTATCTATAGTCCATCATAATCACGAGATATTACTCGTACTATAATGTTGAGATAAAATAGGTCAACACTCACTACTTACCCAACGTAGAAGGGGTCATATTATGACTTCCGACGAAGAAGGGGCTCATAGTAGTTTTCCCTATAAAGACTAGTCTCAATTTTAATTTATAGGGAAAGGTCCCATCATCTTAACTTAAATTCATTTTAAGTGAACGAATGTCTAGCAACTCGAGAATGATTTAACTAAGGTGATGGCCCTAAAAGCGAGTGACATCTGTATGCCCATGATTAAAATATTCAACCTATATGAATCATTTTCCATGCAATCTTAGGTGGTTTGGTTTAGGCGGAATATGATGCAATTTATTCTAGCATGTGAAAAAGCAACGAGAAAAATAAGAAAAACGCAAAATAAAGCACCTAGTGTGGCCTAACTACCAAAATGAACAAAATACAAGTTGGAATCCTCCTTGGACCCGAGTCTTGATGTTCCATTGTCTTTAAAGCGGGAGTGAGCTATCCGATCTCCGATCTCCGTCTCGAATCTTCTCAAAATACATTTAAAATTACAGATGTAAACCTATTTACATTCTAATTAAAAAATAATAATGAAAATTAAAATTACAAAGCGGAGATACGAGATCTCATAATACATCCAAGACTATGTTTCCTTCATTACGAAAACATAATCTACTAAGGCCACACTAGTAAATTACAACCGATTGTACAAAATTGCGTAAAATAAACCATTCAAGCGTCATTCAACATAATAAAAGCATCAACTAAAATTAATCAAACAATGCAAAATTAAATTGATTAATTATCCAAACCACCATTCTAATCACGTGATAATTCCGTAATTAATCACGAGATATCATTCAAATCCAATGAAAATTCATAATTAATATGAATTACAACGATATTATTTTAAACCGCTTTAAAATAATATGGTATCAATGTGAACCGCTTCACAAAAAAAAAATTCCCGGTACGGTTACTGTTCACCGTCAGGAAAAACGAAAAAAAAAATTTTTTTTTTTTTATTTTTATTTATTTTTATTTTTTAAATAACTGTCACGGTTTTTTAGAAAAACCGGAAAAAAAACACAAAAAAAAACGAAAAACAGCACTGCAGGCCGAGAAAAAGACGAAATTTTTTTTTTTTTTTTTATTATGTACAGCAGCCGAAACAGTGGCAAAAAAAAAAAATTGAACGGATGAAAAATCGATTTTGCTTATATTAACTAGATCGGTACAAACTAGCAATATCTAATCATTATTAAACATTGATACCGAAAATATGAAGCACAAATTGATGTTCATCAACAATCAAACCAAATCCATTCACGTTTTAATTCAATCAGTATTGAATCCTAAACATCTACAAATTCTCATATTATCATCTTAACCTATTAAAATAATAATACAATAATCGAATGGAACAACAACAAAAAAATCACACGGCCAAAAAAATTTGCACCGAAAATTTTTTTTTTATTAAAATTTATGCAATTCAAATTTTTATGAAAATCATATAAAAAATTTCATAGCCCTAAAGCTCTGATACCACTTGTAGGATTTGTATCCGTATACAACCCTTTAAATCGACAGGATTATAATGAAATTTAACTTATATGATTAATAGTCATAAACAAAATTGCATAAGACGAAGGGATTAAGAAATAACCTTTAGTCCTTGCGATAAAGGCCTAAGAACAAATACCCAAATAGGTATTCTCCTAATCAAAACACCCTAGATGGAACAAGATATGCCTTGAGATTGCTAGAACTCTTGAGAAACCGTTTTCTCTCTTTTTGTGAATTATGTGATGGTGGAGGCTCAACTTGTGATTAGGGTTCATCAAGATTCTATAAAATAGGGAAACCAATTCCTTTATATAGTCCCCTATCACAAGGTATCCTAGTGTAATTAGGAAAGGTATTTTCTTTCCTAAAAACCCTCTATATGGCCGAAATTTTTAGAGTATTATAATACTTTATTTTCGGTTCATATTTAGCTATTAATATATTGCCAATTAAGATCCGTATTTATTAATTATACATATCCGTATATTACAATTTTACTAATTCAAATATCAGTTTATATTAAATTTAGCTGCAATATATAGACAATAAATATAACTGTTTATAGTAATCGCGAATTACTGTTAATTCGGGGCTAAACAACATTATTATCTGTGTTAAAGAAATTTTTATATCACATTGACTAACCGTTTAAGTCAAAAAACACGGACTAACCTTTTAGTCCTATTATTAAGGCCTGAATATAAATTATTTCTCAAATAATCATATCTCCTCGAAACACATCCAATAGGTGTGACTTTTAGGGACCAGTTGATTACCGCAATCAGTATGAACAATACGTCAAACTTATCTAGCAAGCCACGTTATGATAAAACGTTATCAAATAAACAAATGATTATTATACGAAGTATACCATGTGAACCTAGAAAAGATTATTTATGTTATTGCAACTAACTGTGGAGGAAACTCGGCTCCAACAAGTCATGGCCCCACGCCAATGATAAGCACTTAATTAGTTACATTTTTCCTCTCATTTTCATCCCCATTTTGGTCCGTTTACACGGATATGCGTGTCTTTAATTGCATTTTGCTTCCGATTTCCCGTGCTATGAATGCCAATCTCAATTTGCAGGAATTAAGGCGGAAATGAAGAAATCGGAACATAAAGGCCTTGCATGAGTCGGGATTCGGAGATGAGAAGAAGAATTGAGGAGAGGAAGCCTCAGGTGGCGCAGGCCGGTCTACCGACCGGCGGCCGGCCACCCGGCTCAGACCACGCACCCACAAAGGAAGGAAAAAAAGAGGGAGAAGAAATGGGCCAGGTAGCGCCGGCCGGGCACCCGGCGGCCGGCCTACCACCCGGCCTGCGCAACATCAGAATGCATTCGAGAATCTTATAGTGCTCCAGGCCGGTGGGTGGCCGGCGGCCGGGCACCCGGCTGGGACCCTTTTTTCTCATACTTAGAATATTTTTGAAGACGAAAAGAAGGAAGCTACTGATGTGCTTCAGGCCGGCCAGAGGGCCGGCGGCCGGCCAACCGTCCAGGAACGCAGCTCCGCATTTTCGCCCCCTCTTCTATTTTCTTTCTTAATTTTGAGATACCTATAAATACCCTCACCCTAATTTTTGTAAGCAGCTTTTTCATTAACTCTTAGCACAAAACCCTAGAAAATTTGTAATCTCTAATACTCACTAATTACTCTCTTAATCGTTCCTTAATTAAGTTTAATTTCTCAATTGAAGTTAGTTGATCTAGTCTCTCTTAGTAGAACTATCATAGTCTTGGGTTTGTATTGAAGATTTTGGGTGAAGACATTCTCCCTTTTCATTAATACAAGCATTGTTGGTATAAATTTCTCATCTTTTAGTTGTTTATGCAATTTATTTCAATTCTAGTTAATTATTTGTCATTTGATTGTTAGAATTATTCATTTCCATAGTATGATGTTCATCTCCCTATTCCTATTGCTTAGTTGTTTGCTTTCTTTCGACATGAGTGAGTAGTTTCCTTCTAGGGTTTAGGGGGAGCCTAAGGGAGGATTATGTGGGATAATTGGTTGGGTAATTAGTAGACTTGTGGTAATAATTTGAGTATTACCCATATGCACACTAGGTGTTTGATGAATTGTGTAAACGAAAGTTGCCCACTTTATCAAGTATCGTTTGATTATCTCTTAAGCGACGGTGGTAGAGATGATTAGACTAGTGTTTATATGAGTGATTTGAGACAAATGCGATGACTTTGTTGAAAATTATTAATTGTTGACACATTAGCAATTAATTCTACTCAAGCTTATTACCCGCTTGCTAATTACTTGACTAACCCATTAATCCCCCTAAGGTGAACCCTTTACCTTAGTTTCCCCTTAATTGTTTTTACCATATCATTTTAGCAATTTCTTGCATTTTCTAGTTCTTAGTTGATCTTCTCACCCAACTCTTATTAGGCTAGAATAAGACTCATTCAAACTTGTAGTTGACCCCTCCATCCTTGTGGTTCGACCCCGAGTTCTGCTATCGCATTAGTTGGGTTTTACAAATTGTTTTTACTTGGGCGGTACGCGACAAATCGCCCATCAAATGGCGCCGTTGCCGGGGATGGCGTAAGGAAACTCATAGTTTGTTTTGTGTCTTAGATTTAGTCAAGTTACTTGTTGTTTTTGTTGGTGTTTTGTTGTTTGATTATTTGTAGAGTGCCTTGCATTATTGTCTTTCCCTAGTGTGCCCAAAAACACACTAAGAGTCTAACTTGTTTTTTGAGTTGCTTTTGAGTGCATGCCTAGGGGTGAAGGGTTGTTCTTGAGCCTTCCGGAGCCCGAAAGGTTATTTAGGACTCTACGAGCTAATACACTTGCTCGGGTTAGGAATTCAAGAACGGTTAGCCGTCAACAAGCCAATACTTCTACCGCTTCTACATCCACTCCAACAATCGATCACCCACAAAACGACACCATTGAACCCATATTCGAAAACCCCTTCTACAATACACTGCAAAACACCCCACCAATTTCACCACCTACAACACCTCAACAACAAAATCAACCACAAATGACTACTTTACGTACGTGACCGTAACCGACCCAACCATGATGATACCCAATCTCCAATAAATTTCGGTGTCTTGGCCCCAAATAACTTTGAGATACACCCGGCTCAAATGAGTTCAATTGAGCGGGATAGCTTTGGAGGCCTTCCCGATGAGGATGCTCATGCTCACTTGAGGAAGTTCAAAAGTAGAGTGGCAATCATGAAGAGGAATGGTGTGCCCGAGGAAACCCTTTGTCTAATGTTGTTCCCATTTTATCTTAAAGACCGGGCGGAGAGGTGGTTGAATAACCATGCTCCAAACACTTTTACTACTTGGGATGCCTTAGCTAAGGAGTTTCTAAGCAAGTACTACCCCGCCTCCAAAACGGCAATGCTAAGAAATGAGATAACAACCTTCCAACAAGAGGATGGAGAATCCTTAGGAGAGGCATGGGATCGATTCATTGATCTACTTGCATGTTGCCCTCATCATGGCATAGCGGATTGGTATGTCACTCAAACATTCTATCAAACTCTTCTCCCTGAAACCAAGGCTATGGTGAATGCTTCCGCGGGGGGAAGTTTCGATCATTTGAATGATCAACAAGGGGCGGCATTTATTAAAAAAATGGTTGAGTCGGAATCTAGCTATGGAACTAGAGGAAATAGCTTGAGGAGGAGTTCTAAATACCCAAGTGAGAACTTTTCAAATGCGGATACCAATGCCAAGATTGATTTGCTCACACAAACTTTTACTAAGGGTTTTGCCGAGCTTCAAAAGGCTCAAAATCAAAGTCAAGGCCATCATGTGAATGAAGCTAGTGGGTCTTATGCACCTCCCATGGTGGAAGCTTATCAAACCCCTACTTGTGAAATTTGCAATGGGTATGGACACACCTTTGAAGTTTGTGGGAATAATGTATCATATAACAATGAAGGAGGAAATGACTATCAACATGTGAATGCATTTCAAGGGGTCAACAACAACCCACGGCCCTCAAGGCCTCCCTTCCAAAACCAAGGTGCTTACAACCCAAACTCCAACTTCTATCATCCGGGTTCGAAAAATCACCCAAACATGAGTTATAGAAGTCAAAATGTGTTAAACCCTCAACACTCACAAGCTCAAACTTCCAACCCTCCGGGTTTTTCCCAACCTAGAGGCGGAGGTCAATTTTCAAGAGGAAACTACAATAACCAATTCAACAGCTCACAACAAGGCCAATGATCAAACCAATTCCAAAACCAACACTTCAATGATCAAGGTTACAATAACCATGGTAACTTTCAAAACCAAGGTAATTGGAATCAAGGTCAAGGAAATTGGAACCAAAACCAAGGGAACCCAAACTTCAACAACCAAGGCCAAGGTAATTTTTACCAAGGCAACCAAAACAATCAAGCAAGTCAAGGGTTCCCCGATCAATCTTTTCAAGGCCAAGGGTCAAATTTCAACCATAACAATCAAGGACCAAATTTCAATGGTCAAGGTTCAAGAGGACAACAAGGAAATTTTAATAACAACCAACAAGGAAATTTCAACAACCAAAGAAACAACAATCAAGGTTCAAGTAGTCGGAATGACTATGCATTTGCACTCCCTTTAACCAACCAACCCCACCAAGAGAATGAGCCTTCCATGAGTGATGTTTTGCAACTTTTCAAGAACATGGAGATCCAAAACAACTTGGCCTTGCAAAATGTCACCAATGCTTACAAGAAAGAGGTGAGGGAATTGGAAGCTAGGTTAGCTTCTCAAGCTTTGAACAATCCTCAAAGGCCTCCGGGAGGTCTACTTGCTCAAGGGAAAAGTTCCAAGGATGCTTCATCAAGTCACCAAGCATGTGCGGTGACTTTGAGGAGTGGACTTGTGCTCGATAACCCCTACATGGACATGATGAATGATGAAATTCCAAATTAAGAGCATGTTGAGGAGGGTGAAGGAATCGAAGAGCCCATTTTGACTCCTACCTTGGAGTTACAAGATGATGGCAAGAGTGAAGATGATCAACCCAAGGAGGGAGAAGATGGGTATGTCAAAATTATGCCTTATGAGGAGGAGATGATCAAGGATGCCGATGATGAAGGAGTAGAGGTGCAACCACTAGCAAAAGCTAAGGTAACCAAGAAAACTCCCATTCCAAAGGTATCTCCCGATTCTCCACTTGTTGTTTCCGATATCCCCTACCCCTCTAGAGCATTGAAAACTAAGGAAAACTTCAAGTTCACCCAATTTAGAAAAATGCTTGAGGGACTTGAAGTGACCTTACCTTTCACCGATGTTATATTAAACATGCCCACTTACTCAAAATTTCTTAAAGACATCTTGACTCACAAGAGGACTTTGGGTACCCAAGATGTTATGATTATGGAGGCGGAGTTTAGTGCTCTCCTCATTAATCCTAACTCTTTCAAAATGCCAAAAAAGCTTGGGGACCCCGGAAGTTTCTCAATTCCTTGTGTTGTAGGGGGAGTCATAATTTCAAGGGCATTATGTGACAACGGTGCAAGTGCGAGTGTCATTCCTTTAACTATTGCAAAAAGAATTGGGCTTGATAGTTTAACCCACACTTCTATGACTCTCCAACTAGCGGATAGGTCCGTTAAGCAACCTTTGGGTGTGCTTGAGGACGTACCCGTTAAGGTTGGTAAATTTTTGATTCCCACGGATTTCGTTGTCCTAGATATCCCGGAGGATAGCCACACTCCCATCATCCTCGGTAGGCCCTTTTTGGCTACCGGAGGAGTTCTCATTGATGTGAGGGAAGGGCGTCTAACCTTTAGGGTGGGGAACGAAACCCTTGAATTTAATCTTCCTCATTTAGTGAAGGGACCAATGTTTCACAAAGCTTGCTCCATAGAAGTCATAGAAGAAGTGGTTGAAAAGGTGCATGAAGAAGAGAAATGTGAAGAAGAAGCTCTACAAGTGGCACTCCATGATGAGGAGATGGGAGATGACCATGAGATAGATGATGAGCTCTTGAAGAAGGTGGAGGGCCTTCTCCCTCCAAAGGTACAACTAAAGCCCTTACCTCCCTCACTTAAGTACTCCTTTTTAGGTGAGGGAGAGACTTATCCCGTTATCATCAATGCTAATTTGAGTGAGCACCAAGAATTTGAATTAATGAAAATCTTGAAAACTCGTAGGGACACACTTGGATATAGCATTGACGATATCAAAGGCTTAAGTCCTAATCTTCGCATGCATAGAATAGTCTTGGAGGAGGGTAGTAAACCTAAGGTAGATGGGCTACGTAGGTTGAACCCTAAGATGGCGGAAGTGGTGAAAAATGAGGTGATGAAGTTGCTTGAGGCCGGGATTATCTACCAAATAACTGATAGTTCATGGGTGAGTCCCGTGCATGTAGTGCCCAAGAAAGAAGGGGTAACTATGGTGGAACAAGAGGATGGGACCCTCCTCGCTTCTAGGCCCGTGACCGGGTGGCGGATGTGAATTGATTATCGCAAATTAAATGCCGCCACCCTCAAAGACCACTACCCCATCCCCTTTATAGACCAAATGCTTGAAAGGTTAGCCGGACATTCTTACTATTCGTTTCTTGATGGTTATTCCGGGTTTTTCCAAATACCCATACACCCGGAAGACCAAGAGAAGACCACATTCACTTGTCCCATTGGAGTTTATGCTTATAAGAGGATGCCCTTTGGGCTTTGTAATGCTCTGGGGACGTTCCAAAGATGTATGACGGCAATTTTTGCCGATTTTCTTGAAAAAAGTATGGAGGTCTTCATGGACGATTTTAGTGTCCATGGAGACTCATTTGATCTTGGGTTATTGAATTTGTCTAATGTTTTGAAAAGATGTGAGGAGCACAACCTCGTCCTAAATTGGGAGAAATGCCACTTTATGGTGGAGGAGGGGGTTGTGCTTGGTCATATCGTGTCTAAGAGAGGGATAGAAGTTGATATGGCTAAGGTTTCGGTGATAGAAAACTTGTCACCCCCTACAAATGTGAAGGGAGTGAGGAGCTTTCTAGGCCAGGCAGGCTTTTACCGACGTTTCATCAAAGATTTCCCCAAAATTGCCAAGCCTTTAACTTCTCTTCTTCTCAAGGACACCCCATTTGTATTTGATGAATCTTGCTTGAGTGCTTTTTGTAGGTTGAAAGAGGCCCTTGTGACGACTCCCATAATCCGCTCACCGGATTGGAGCCTTCCCTTCGAAGTTATGTGTGACGCCTCCGATTATGCGGTCGGGGCTGTACTTGGACAAGTTGTGGACAAGAGGCACCATGTGATCTACTACACTAGCAAGACTCTAGATCAAGCCCAAGTCAATTACTCTACGACGGAGAAAGAAATGTTGGCCATTGTGCATGCCGTGGAAAAATTCCGGCAATACTTTGTTGGTTCTAAGGTAGTGGTTTACTCGGATCACTCCGCCTTGAGACAATTGTTGGTGAAAAAAGATGCAAAACCAAGACTCTTGAGGTGGGTTCTATTACTTCAAGAGTTCGACTTGGAGATTAGAGACAAGGCGGGGGCGGAAAATGTTGTTGCCGACCACCTATCTAGGTTGAATAGCGAAGATCATGGGTTGAAAGATGAGAGTGGCCCAATCAATGGATGGCTAAGAGAAGATAGGTTGATGATGATTAGTGGTAAATCACCATGGTTTGCGGACTTGGCAAATTTTATTGTGAGTGGGTTTATTCCGGAAGAGCTAGATGCTAGAGCTAGAAGGAAATTGAAGCATGATTCCAAACGCTACTTTTGGAATGACCCTCATCTTTTTCGCAAGTGTGGTGATGACATGTTTAGAAGATGTGTTCTGAGGGAAGAGGGAATGGAAATAGTCGATAGGATTCACAATTCGGCCTATGGGGGCCACCTTGGTACATCTCGCACCATTGTAAAGGTGTTACAAGGTGGTTTCTTTTGGCCATCTATGTTTAAAGATATCCATTATTTTGTCAAATCTTGTTATAGATGTCAAAGAACGAGGAACATAAGCCAAAAAAATGAGATGCCCCTTCACAATATTCTTGAGATTGAGCTTTTCGATTGTTGGGGAGTTGACTTCATGGGGCCATTCCCAAACTCTTATGGGAATGAGTACATTTTAGTTGCGGTGGACTATGTGTCTAAGTGGATTGAAGTCGTGGCTACCTCAAAAAACGATGCTAAAGTTGTTATCAAGCTCTTCAAGAACACTATTTTTCCAAGATTTGGGACCCCGAGAGTGGTGATTAGTGACGGGGGTTCACACTTTAGGAAGAGCACTTTCAAGATTTTGCTCTCTTCTCATGGTGTCACTCACAAGACCGCTCTTGCCTACCACCCTCAAACAAGTGGGCAAGTAGATGTCTCAAACCGTCAAATTAAAGCCGTCTTGGAGAAGACCACAAGCAAAAGTAGAAAGGATTGGTCCCAAAAGCTCCCCGATGTGCTATGGGCCCTTAGAACCGCCTTCAAAACTCCTCTTGGCACAACTCCCTACAAGCTTGTCTATGGCAAGGCTTGTCATTTGCCGATCGAGTTGGAGCATAAGGCGTGGTGGGCCTTAAAGGAAATGAACTTTGACATCGACATGGCCGGAGAAAGACGTTTTCTCCAAATGAGTGAACTTGAGGAGTTAAGACTTGATGCCTACGAAAGCTCAAAGATTTACAAAGAGCAAACGAAGAAATGGCATGATGCCAAGTTGGTTTTGATAAAGATATAAAAGTGGGTGATCAAGTCTTACTCTACAACTCTAGGGTTAAATTGTTTCCCAGGAAGCTACGGTCAAGATGGTCGGGGCCCTTCAAGGTTATTGACATATCGCCTCATGGCGCATTCGAACTTTGGAGTGAAGAGGGTGGAAACTTCAAAGTACTCTTCCTTGGGGATCCACTTCCCGAGGAAGAGTCTTGTTTGTAAGTTCTTATACTTGGATAGGTTTGGTGGAGTCCCTCAATAACCACCAATTTTTTGTATATAGCATGCATTTTAGGAGTAGTTATGAAGATTTGAGATTGCGTACTCGGGTGTCTTGGTCCTTGGAAGAAGTCTTTGGTAGGATTGAAACAATTTTAGTCGGGTTTGGTTCGAAACCGTGTCATTGGGGAAGTGTTGATTGAGTCGAGATTGTTGGTGACTTAGGGAATTTTTCTTGTGAACTTGAAGGCGAGGAGAAAAGGGAAGAGTGCTCCAGGCCGGGTACCCGGCAGCCGGTGCCCTGACCGGCCCAGAGCACTCCAAAAGCCAAATTTTGCAAAGTGGAAAATTGAGGAGCAGGTGCTCCAAGCCGGGCAGCCGGCGGCCGGTGTGCCGACCGACCTGGAGCACACCAGTAAGGAAGTTTCAAAAGTCGAAAAATTTCACCCTGTGTTCTAGGCCGGGCAGCCGCCGGCCGGTGTGCCGACCGGCCTGGAACACCTGACTATAGAAAAGTTGAAGTTGGAAATTTTTGAACTGTGTTCCAGGCCGGGCACCCAGCGGCCGGTGCCTAGCCCGGCCCAGAACACAGCAGTGGCTCTTAATCACTCGACGGCTCTTTTCATTTCCTCATTTCTTCTTTGATTTTCCTTCTTTCTTTCTCCTTCTTCCTTCAACAAACCCACAAAAAATCCACAAAAATCACCACAAACTCCACTTAGCCACCAATAAACCTCACTAATAACCCACTACACTCCTCAAAATCTTCCCACAAATCAAAACCCTCAATTTTTTCCCAAATTTTCCCCAATTTGAATTGATTATCACTCAAATTCACCATGGCTCAACAACAACCTAGAAAGAGAACTCGAGCTCAACTTGAGGCGGAATTGGAAGCACGACTCCAACAAGTAATTGAGGGAATGGGTCCGGATGACGACTTTCCGGATGTGGTCTTCATTAGCGACATTGCTAGAGGTAAGTTTCAATGTTTCAAACGCCGTAACTTTCCCCATTCCCGATTCATTTGTAGGAATTCTATGCGTAATTTCGGCCTTGATACCATGACCCTAGAACTTTTTAAAGGTTTAGGGATGGGGGAGCTTTACGGTCAGCATTTCCGTACTTACCCCCGTCTTACATGGGAGTTTTTGAGTTCTTTTAGTCATGAGAAAGACCGCAATATGGGCATGGTTAAGATGGTTTCTTTTCGCCTTCTCAATAATGCTTATAACCTCCTCTTGGAAAAATTTTGTAAGGTTTTGGGTGTTAAATTTCACAAATCTTATAAGGTCCCGGAAAATTTTAACTTGAATGATGTGTGGACCGCAATTTCGGGGATGGAATTTGAAAAGGGGGCTAAGAAGCCGGCAAATGCTTGTCACAATGCTCCTATTCGGATATGGCATAGATTCATAGGTTGGACTTTGTTTGGGAGGGAAGAGTGTCACAACTTTCGGGCCGATGAGCTCTCTATTTTAGCGGCTTACTTGTTCCAAAAGCTGAATAAATTTGGGGTAAACATTGGTCACCACGTCGCTCTACACTTCCAAAAATTGTCTAATGATCCGTTTAGCCCTACCGGTATCCATATTGGGGGAATTTTTACTAAGATAGCCAATGCTCTTTGCAAAAATGCATTTGATGAGAGGAATTTGAGGTGTTTGAAGGGGAGTTCTTTGTTGACGGAGGAGTATATAACATCAAAGCTTGAGTGAGTTGTGAGGCGAGTTGAAGACGGGAAAATGTATTGGAGGGTCCGAGGGAGCAACTCCATTCCCCTCCCGAACAGTGCGGCTATGAGAGTTGTTCCCGATAGTGAGCACTATCTCCTCCCCCTAGAGGAAGAGAACCCTCAGCAACCACTTGAAGATAACCCGCAAGAACAATTAGCTCCAATCACTGCTTTTAGGCGAGATCCCACTGTCCCCGTCACCACTTATAGGAGAGAACAACAAGGCCCCACTCCTACTACCTTGCCTTATGTGAACCCTTCTTTTATTCATCATCAACAATGGCGTCCTTGGCCTAATTCTTCCCAACCCGAGGCATCCTCTTCCACCACTCCTAGCTACCCACCTTTGGATCCTTCTTTGATTAAATTCATGGCCGATATGACTTTGTCCTCCGAGGCGGCGGCTAGGGATAGAGAGACGGCGGCTAAGGAGAGAGAGGAGGAAGCTAGGGAGAGAGCGCTTTTGTCCCAGAGGATGGATAGGATGTACTATGACTTGGCTCTTGGCCAATACCCTTCCTATGATAATTGGTGTAGGGAGGGGTATAGGGAGCCCACTAGCCCGCATCCATCCTATTTCATGTGGCCCGAGGGTGGGTATGATCAGGGTTCAAGGGTGTTTGGGGACTTCAATGTCCATCATGATTACTATTCTTCGCCGGTTTTTGTCAACCGGTAGTTGATGAGGAGGAGGTGGATCCCGAGACGGCGGCCCAGAATGCCGAGTGGTTTGATAGGATGGGTCCTAGGTTCGAGATTTTGGATGGTACCGGCTCAGGATCGGGAGCCGGGGGTGTAGATGAGTCATATGCAGCGGCCGGAAGCGGCCATATTGATACTACATCCACTGGTTTTAGTGGATTCTCCTGAGACGGGACACCCATGAGTATGATCCCTTTAATCCAAATCTTCACCATATTTATATTTTTGTATGCATTTAGATACTTGTATTATATCCTAGTTTAGTTATCCATTTAGTTGCATTCATTTAGGCTTGCATTAGAATTTAATTTTGTAAAATATCGTCACATGTTAAGTCTCTCATCCATATAGTGTAATTTGCATTGTATTTCTTTTGAGCATTTAGACTAGAATCATGCATTTGCATTTTATTCGAAAACCCAAAAAAATTGAAAACTTTCCAAAATACCAAAAACATGTTATTTGTTTTGAATTCACCCCGCACACCATGTAAATACCTAAGTGTGGGGAGGGAATTCCCAAAAAAAAAACCCCAAAAACTTGTTTTATTTTTCTTTTTTTTTTCCCTCTTGTCATATTTGAGTCACTTACTCGTGGACGAGTAAGACTTAAGTGTGGGGAGGACTTTATTTCTTTTGTATATATCGTTGATATTTGAAAAGGTCGAAAAATGCCTAAAAATCGAAAAATTTGAAAATTTTCCAAAAAATATGTTTAAATTAGTTTGTATATAGTTTATTTTGTATATATTGCCGTGTGTTTCTTTTTATCTCCATCCATAGGTGCGCCCCACATCATAAGAGGCACGAAAAAGGGAAAATGAAGACGCTTTGGTGAGATCTTTCCTATTTCTCTTCTCCCTTATCTCCTTTTCTTCTTACTTGAGGACGCGATGTGTTGATGACGATGCTGTGAATTTTGTTGATTGGCGTGTGTGCAACTTGTGTGTTGTTAGGAGATAGCATTAGCTTGTGTGTCATATAATCGGTTAGAGCATGTGCATTTAGGTTGTATATATGCTAGATTGCATCATGGCATATAGTTGCATTTAGAAAAATGATTTTATAATTGTCATTTTGGAAAACTTGTTGAATGTGCATAGTCCCTTTTAGCTACTTTTTTATTCATAAAGTGTTCATCTTAATCATGGAATTTTAGACGCCCTGGGTTTTTCTAGTGAGTTTTGACCCGTCTACTAATGCCGAGTCACGAGTTTGCGCTTATTCCACCTCGACAACCTCAATTGATGTGAATATTCCGTTAGTTGAAAGAATTCTTAGGTGACCGTCTCGCTATGCAACCAACCTTGATTCATTGTTCTTCCACTCTTACTAAAAAAAAGGGAAACAAATCAGACAAGCTAAAAATATTGAGTCAAGTATCATGTTTTCTTGTTTTCGTCGAGGAAATGCAAAACGGAACTTCTAGGGATTCTAGTGGACCCATATCTAGGGTCCCTTTCGATGCCACTATGGTGGGGATACCCCTTATTGTTGGTTCCGACCGCGTGTCCTTGACGGAAACCGTGTGCTTTCATGCCAATAATTGCAAATAAAAAATTGCAACTCAAAAAGAAAGAAAAAGAAAAAGAAAGCAAAGTGTTGAAATGAAAATTTTGCTAGCAATTAGACTCAAATATCCTTTTCCTTTAACCCTTCTTGGATCATTTGCCATCGAGTTGCATAGTGAGACGGTACGATCCTTGTATCTCATTTATTTGAGAAACGTGAATTCCATATGCTATTGTGCTTAATAACGTCACGAGGATTTCATTTCCATCTTCCATTTTATCGCTTTTGACCAAGCAAATAGTAGACGGAGCTCAAAATTCTCATTAGACTTGCACCGCTAGGAGGCGAACATTTTTCCATGCTTTATGATACTAGTGGCTTATAAGGATCATGCATTATTTAGACGGTTTTCCTCTTATATATTTCCGTCACATGGATGAGGCATGCGATTATTCTCTTGTTTGATGCATCTTTGTCATGATCTTACGTGCTTATCATTTGGATGTGTCACGATTTTGAGCAAGCCCCTACTTGCCTTGCAAGGAGGTACTCTACCTCATGAGTATCTCGTTGTGAGTTGAAGGGACGGAGGAGGCCCGTTAATTGCTTACCGTCGGATATTATTAGTAGTTTAAGTAGTAGCCTTAGTATTAGTGTAGTGTTGAATAAGGGACATATGGGACTCGAATCTTGTTTACCTACTCGAGGACGAGTAAGTCTTAAGTGTGGGGAATTTTGATAAGCACTTAATTAGTTACATTTTTCCTCTCATTTTCATCCCCATTTTGGTCCGTTTACACGGATATGCGTGTCTTTAATTGCATTTTGCTTCCGATTTCCCGTGCTATGAATGCCAATCTCAATTTGCAGGAATTAAGGCGGAAATGAAGAAATCGGAACATAAAGGCCTTGCATGAGTCGGGATTCGGAGATGAGAAGAAGAATTGAGGAGAGGAAGCCTCAGGTGGCGCAGGCCGGTCTACCGACCGGCGGCCGGCCACCCGGCTCAGACCACGCACCCACAAAGGAAGGAAAAAAAGAGGGAGAAGAAATGGGCCAGGTAGCGCCGGCCGGGCACCCGGCGGCCGGCCTACCACCCGGCCTGCGCAACATCAGAATGCATTCGAGAATCTTATAGTGCTCCAGGCCGGTGGGTGGCCGGCGGCCGGGCACCCGGCTGGGACCCTTTTTTCTCATACTTAGAATATTTTTGAAGACGAAAAGAAGGAAGCTACTGATGTGCTTCAGGCCGGCCAGAGGGCCGGCGGCCGGCCAACCGTCCAGGAACGCAGCTCCGCATTTTCGCCCCCTCTTCTATTTTCTTTCTTAATTTTGAGATACCTATATATACCCTCCCCCTAATTTTTGTAAGCAGCTTTTTCATTAACTCTTAGCACAAAACCCTAGAAAATTTGTAATCTCTAATACTCACTAATTAATCTCTTAATCGTTCCTTAATTAAGTTTAATTTCTCAATTCAAGTTAGTAGATCTAGTCTCTCTTAGTAGAACTATCATAGTCTTGGGTTTGTATTGAAGATTTTGGGTGAAGACATTCTCCCTTTTCATTAATACAAGCATTGTTGGTATAAATTTCTCATCTTTTAGTTGTTTATGCAATTTATTTCAATTCTAGTTAATTATTTGTCATTTGATTGTTAGAATTATTCATTTCCATAGTATGATGTTCATCTCCCTATTCCTATTGCTTAGTTGTTTGCTTTCTTTCGACATGAGTGAGTAGTTTCCTTCTAGGGTTTAGGGGGAGCCTAAGGGAGGATTATGTGGGATAATTGGTTGGGTAATTAGTAGACTTGTGGTAATAATTTGAGTATTACCCATATGCACACTAGGTGTTTGATGAATTGTGTAAACGAAAGTTGTCCACTTTATCAAGTATCGTTTGATTATCTCTTAAGCGACGGTGGTAGAGATGATTAGACTAGTGTTTATATGAGTGATTTGAGACAAATGCGATGGCTTTGTTGAAGATTATTAATTGTTGACACATTAGCAATTAATTCTACTCAAGCTTATTACCCGCTTGCTAATTACTTGACTAACCCATTAATCCCCCTAAGGTGAACCTTTTACCTTAGTTTCCCCTTAATTGTTTTTACCATATCATTTTAGCAATTTCTTGCATTTTCTAGTTCTTAGTTGATCTTCTCACCCAACTCTTATTAGGCTAGAATATGACTCATTCAAACTTGTAGTTGACCCCTCCATCCTTGTGGTTCGACCCCGACTTCCGCTATTGCATTAGTTGGGTTTTAAAAATTGTTTTTGCTTGGGCGGTACGCGACAAATTGCCCATCAGCCAATTAGACATAAATAATGCCTTTCTCCAAGGACGCTTAACTGCCAATGTATTTTTGGAACAACCACCTGGGTTTGTTGATCAATCAAAACCTACCCATGTCTGTAAATTACACAAAGCTATCTACGGTTTAAAACTAGCTCCTCGAGCCTGGTACATTGAGTTGAAAACATACCTTAACACCCTTGGTTTCAAACAATCTATTTCCAATCCATCTCGTTTTATTCTACAAACAAAACTAACAAACATTTACATGCTAATCTACGTCGATGACATCATTATCACCGGACCAAACCCCTCCCAGTTACAACAATTTATAACAACCCTATCTAATCGCTTCTCGTTAAAAGACCTTGTCCCCCTCTCGTATTTTCTTGGAATCGAAGTAACAACTAATGCTCTCGGTCTCCATTTGAACCAATCTAACTACATTTTCGATCTTCTAACAAAGTATAAAATGGCTGAAGCCAAACCAAATGTCACACCAATGGCCACTTCTCCTCCCCTCTTTCGAGAAGATGCCAACCCCATGCATGATTGTTGGGTTCATATTGATGATGACATGCCAATTTAACATGTTTATCAAGTGACTATTTCTTAGGTTTCAATGCCTCTCCATTTGCAATGTTGATCAAGAAAGAAGTCAAAGATCAAGTCAAGAACTCTTCATAGTTGTTGTTGTCTTAGGATGTGAGTACATTTGCAAAAGTAATAGAATACATCGTTTGGCAATAGTTTGCGGCAACAGTGAGCATGACTGTTAATTGCCTCAATGTCTGGATAATAACAGTAGTACTTATGTGAACTGATCACAGTAAGTGCAACTGTTGCTTTTGTCTGCAACTTTTGAATAAAAATCATTTTTCCATTTAAATGTTATTTTCTTCGAAAATGTGTTTCATAAACAAATCTGAGTTGCCAAGTGCTTTATCAAATTATTTGAAGAATGTTTTACTTTTTAGAATTAGGCAAAGAAAGGTTTTTTTTTAAAAAGCTAACTTGGTTGATATCCTCCATGTTTTAACCAAAGGTCAAAGATAGTTTTATAGACTTTAAGTACTATCACTCAACATTTCCATCATTGCCTTTGGTAGCCTTACTTCCTACATGAAACATCCTTTTCAACCCACTTCCTTATTTATTGACATCTACAAGTTAGGTTGATTAACTCTTCCAAAGATAATAATTTTAAAACATTTCAAGCATCCTCCTTACCTCTATAAATAGAGGACATTAAATGCTCAGATTTTTCAAGACTTTCCAAAGCATCATCTTTCAATTGCAAACTTTTCTAAGTGTTTTTCAAAACCTTTTTCTTTGCAAAAGATTTTAAAGTTTTCAAAAGTTACAGTCCAGACAACTGTTGCCACTTTAATGTATTCTTGTTACTTGAACTGTTAGATCTTATAAATTGTCCTTTTTCAGTTCTTTTTTAGAACAAGTCCGAGGAACAAAGATCCTGTAACTTTTTCAGTACAAGAGTCGAGTTCTTGGACAAGTGTGTCCTTGAACTCTTTCACAACCGGAGTAGGTTGTTGGCCATTTATTTTATTTTAGGGGTTTTTAAGTTGTCGGAGTAGATTTCTTATTAACAAAGCAATATAATGAAGATTGGACGTAGGCCCTTAGAGTGAAGGCCGAACCAATTCAAAATCGTGTGTTGATCTTTCCTTTTATTATTTCCGCTGCACTTTTTATTTACGTACTTTGATTAAGCATAGCAACAGTCTTCAATACTGTCAGCTACAGTTTCGCATTTCTCTGAAAGGAGCTGGTAACGGTCCAACTAACTGTTACCACGATCAGAACATTTTGTTACACTTCCGCTCAACTCACTTTAATTCATAAAGACTTAGTTGTCTAAACCATCAGCATTAAGAAAATTCTAAATTACTAATTACTAATTACTTCGTACTAACCTAGTTATAGCACTAAGGCAGATTTTAACATCATTAACATATACGAAATCAGATCATTTCTCAAACGAATCACAAATAAACATATTCAACAATTGTAAAAATTAAAATAGCCACAGAAGTCAGGCTAGTATTTATCACGGCAAGGCAGTACACCTCAAACATTCTCGCCTTATCAATACATATGCTTAAATATTTTCATGAAATTTCAATAACTCGGTAACTATTAACATGGAGTCATAACTTTTATAAGCTAGAATACTTACATATCATATCTCACATCACTCACATGTCTACATTTTGTCAGAACTTAAAAATGAGGTTACATACTCGCTTATAACTTATCCCGTAATTCAATTCAAGCCACAAAATACTGATAGGCTACCGCACACCTAATCAAAGATAAATACCCTAGATACAAATGAATGTAGTAATAGGGGTCGAACACAAGGAGATGGGAGTTGCTAGCAAGTCGTTATGGAGTGAATTCTATCAAGGTCGGTCACAAATGGTTTCTAGTTTGGTGATTAAAACAATAATAAAGAAAGAGTCTAAGGAGGGCAAGTCACACATGCAAACATGTAATAATTGATCATGTCAAATTAGAAATGCTTAAATAACAATTGTTTAGGCTTAAAGACAACCACCTCTCGGCCTTACCGCCAACCATAGACCGGGTGCTAACGAACTCTCGCTTTGGCTTGGTCGTTCTACTAACATATGCTTAGTCTAATTAAATTATGTGCCTCTCGACTTATAGAACGAATTAACAAATTTAATCAAAGATTGTGATCAAGAATCAAAGACTAACAACACAATGCAAGCATGTGATAGAAACAACTATTTGATATCATAACTTCTCATTTCAACAATTGTAATTATTTATTTATGCATGGCTCCCTTAATTCCCTAGACAAAGTAACTACTCTTGCATAATGATAACTAATCTAATGACAAATGATAAAGTAAACATGATAACTAAATAATAATGGAAATGACAAAGGAAATAACAAAACAATACAAGAAATAGAATTACCTCAAAAAAGGAAATGAAACATGGAATTGAAGAACACAATGGAACCAATTAACTTGCAAATGAACTTGTAATATAAATTGAAATACTTAAAGGAATTATTTGTAACAACTAATGGAAACTAAATTATTATAAACCTAATCTAATGACTAATGATATTATGTAAAAGAGTGTTTTTAGAGTTTAGAATGTTGTCCAAGATGATCATCTAATGACGGATTAAGTGTTAGGTTCATATACCTACACATAAGACTCTTCTTATGATATACTAATTAACGCTTTAATTACTTTCCAAGATCTAGTGCATGCAAACTAAATAAAACAAAGTATAGAAAGATATTGTTCCTCACATTCTTGTTTTGGACGAGTAAAGGGCACAAGAACAAGACTACTTCTTGTTCTTGTTCTTGAGCTAAAGAAAGATGGATGAATCTCCTAGTTCCAAGTGTAGGAACTCTCCTTATTGATGCACCTAGACTATCTCTTATCACTTAACTGCAAGTCTACTAGAACTACAAGTGAGTAGTGGCTAGACTTGTCGTGAGTCTCCAAATTAGTATTTTTAACTATTACAAACGCAAACTAATAGTAAGTGTAAGTAGAGATCGATCCACAAGGAAGGTGTTTTGTTTATTAAATGTGCCCAAAAGCAAGTAACTAAATGGGGGTTTTGAAATGTTGATGTTCTAAGTCTACTAAAACAAAAATGAAATGAAATATAAAGACAATATAAATAATTGAAAATGTAAAACAAATATGAGAATGATTCTTGGACCAAGTAATTTCCACTAATAAGTTATGAATTGATCATTGACTCTTCTACTTTATTTCAATATTGAATACTTTGCTATGAAGTTGTTGACTTCTAATTCCACTTATGAATGATTATTAGTTACAAGCGTAAAAAAATATTCCTTACAATATCGTCAACTTAGTCAAGCGCTCAATTGTATCGAGATTGTAGATTAAAGCGATGAAATTTAGCAAAGATAAATGAATGAAGAAAACAAGCGTTGCTTTGCTTTGGTTCATACAAATTTAGTCTTTTATAACTCAACGATGATGAAAAGCATACGAATTGATGAATTATAATTGCTACAATGGAATAGATAAACAAACAAAGGATTCATTCATCTAATCTAGCAATGGTTAATTAACTAATGACAACTAGTTGATCATTCTAGGTGCATAATTAACAAACCAACAATAATGCAAACTAAATTTGATACTCTAATAATGAAATAAAAATAGAATATGAGTCTTACAATTCAAACTAACTTGGCTTCAAGAACTTGTTCCAAGATGTAGAACTTAGCCTTCCATACAAAATAACTAAAACAAAATATAAATTATCAAATATTTTTCTATGTATTATGATGATTAAAAGATGGAAGAAGATATATCTCAAGTTATCAACAATCATGTCCTTTTATAGGTGTTCAAAGAGCATCTTCATAAATCATATTAAAACCTCATAAAGTGTGAGCATAATTGCCGAATTAAAGAAGAATTTAAAATCCAATACTGAGCCTCTTTACGAGGCTAGCCTCTCCACGCGGCTTTTGAAACATCCCTTTTTGCCGCGCCACGAGGCTACCTTCTTTTCCTTTGATGCTTCCTCTTCTTCCTTGCTTCCGCGCTTTGACTTTGAGTTTTGGGCCTTGACTTGTCTTTAATCCACAAGCTTTTAACTCTTATTAACCCATTATTTGGCATGAATTTACTCCAATGAATAAGTGTAAAAATGTCCAAAGTCACTTCCCACATGCGATCCACAAACATGACACCTACACATTATACCAAAATTGCGTAGAAACACGTCCAAACAATGCTACTACTACCAAAATGCATTAATGAGCTAAAGTAACTATAAATAACATATATCAAGGCTAAAGTAGCTAAGAATTGAGTTGGTAAAAACGATATAAAACCGTCACATCAAGTAGTCCCTTAAACCGTGTATGACACTCGAAATTACTACCTTAGTAATATGGCATTTATACTTCAACACAAGTTCTATGAAACTTCTGAAGTTTCTAACTATATAACAATTTTAGTGATATGTTGTATATTTTAAAATATGAGATCAAGTGTTTCATAAGAGAAGAAATGATCTTCCTCTTATGCTCACAAAAATCGGCATCCCTCTTGGGAAGGGAGGGCATGCTTTTGCTTTTTGCCTTAACAAGGTGGTAGGGTGGCTATATGTATTAGGAAGGTAATCAGGGTGTTATGCCTTTAATTATAACATTTAATCAAAAGCTAATCCTCACCTTATACCATGCCAAAAACCGGTGCACCCATGCTAACATGGGTGTCCATTTTAATTTGTAATTTTGTCATTTGTTACAAAACATGTGACTTGTATTTTATCTTATAAATAAGTATTTAACTAATTTAAATACAATTTCATGTCAAATAAGTTAAACTTAACATTTTAAGTAATAATTCATGATTACATATATAAAATGGGTTATCTCATATTTGGTTAACATAATCCACAAGTAATTGTAATTATGATCAATCAATTATGCTTATCTCAAATGTTTCATAAACATTAACCATTCTTACTAATATAACGATTATATTATCAAATTGGATCTTATTTAATCATATTACAATAAGACATGGTTCTCACTTATAATATAAACTTGTTTAGTTCAAGGGATTAGTTAGTCTGTATCTATATACAATTAATTAACTTCCATGATTAGGGAATCGTCCTTTCCGTGTGACCTCAAGGGATCAACTGATCACCACCATCATACGACAGTAATGTCAAACTCTAGTAAGTCAATCATTACCGATTAATGTGGATCAGTTGACTATAATGTTAATCATCTCTTTGTATTCTTGTTAATGAGATTTAATTAAGTGATCGCACTATTGTTGAGGACACTTACTCCAACATTAAGGCTCCTATTTATAATAAAATATGAGCATAACGTAAAGAACCTAGGGGAGTCAAACCCCGATCGGGGAAAGGTAACCCCGATCGGGGCCGTGGGTATCCGGGTTTTTGTCTTAATTCCGTCATAACTTCTTACTTTATGGTGATGCGGAATCCAATGCTTGCATATTCATGAGTCCGTCTAAGGCATCCTAAGGGTCATTTGGCATCCAATGCAAGCTCTTATCTTGGGCTTTTACTTGGACTTCATTTCTTTATTTGCAAACCAACCAAAGTTGGTTTCTTCATGCTCGGGATTTCCAATTTCTTCCCCAAACGCCCCTATGCTTCCCGGAATACCTTTGCATGATCAAGACTTGCTTTTATTAGCCTCGTGAACTTGGATGAATGCTAATTTGACGGGACAAAGTTACCAAATGCTTCATTTCCTACAAAATGCAATGAAAACACCTAGAACACGGAATTAGCTCATAAACACATTAATAAAAGTGCAATAATCAAATAAACCGAGCTAAAATAAAGAGTTAAACTATATATAAAATGGACTCATCAAATACACATCCATATAAACCAATTATTTTACTATTTTAATGACTACCACTTAACTATACGCTTCACAAGATCACATCATCACCATTCTAACACTTACTATCTATACGCAAGTAATCTATATATGCACCATATAGCCTCATAACTTGCTTATATTGACACATTACTATAGCCACATCGCATAGGCACATTGGCAAAGTTTCACACACGTTCTCATATTGCTAATCATAATTCTATACTTGTATAAGATATGACATCAAAAAAAGCGCAAAAGGACCAGTTCGTTTAGCCAGGTCGATCGACCCAAGCCATAGGTCGATCGATCCCATAGTGGTCGATTGACTTAGGTGCCAAATCGATCGTCCATGTCACTAATAATGCATATACAAGTATTTCGAGAAAAAAAAAATCACGCTCTATGCATTACAACTACCACATAGCACCCACTCTATCTACCCACGCTCCTTAACCCTTACATTCTCCGGTTCAAAACTAAGAGGGCCATAACTCAAATTAAGGATGGCTCCCTAACTGAGCTAAGGGGGCCTCGTCCAAATAGCTTCTACGCGGTGTTCATTTTATTTAGCTTAGACACATCCTAGGTTCTTTAAATTCATTGGTTATGCCCTATGATCGTTCGCTCTAATACCGCCTTATAACACCCGAGGTAGGATTTTAGCAAGCATTCCCAACTAAATGAGATTACTGTTACCATCTCTGTTACCCGAGGCAATGGATATCAAATTGAAACAATGTAAAGGCACTTTAAATAAATTACAATGTCAAAAGCCTCAAATGAATACTACAAGTCTCCAAAACCAATAACTGAATTAAGATTACAACTGACTTAATTACATAATGAGTTCATCTATAATAAAGTATCTCGTCCACTAGCTAGACTCGACATGCAACAGCGGCACTCGTCTAAATCCCCCTAGAACAACATCAACAACAACTACTAGACGGAACCTGCTTTATTTATTGAAATTGACTGCTCTATATTTAATCAGAAATTATTGAATAGATCATAACATGACACCCCTATTAAAGTAGGTGACAAATTATTTTAATCACAAGACAATTCCCCTCAACCACAGGTTTAGTAGGGACATAATAATATAAACGAGAATGAAAAATATATGAATCAAACACGCGCATCAACAATGCACAAGTATGATACAACATCATCAATTGATCTCCCGTCTTAACCGGCCAACCAACACAATAGCGCAACTCTCTGGCACCGAGCTGCTCATAAGTTAGCACAACTCCCTGACACCGTGCATATCTCAACACATATGGCACAACTCCCTCACACCGTGCCCATTATAACACAAATGGTACAACTCCCAGACAACATATGTACCGATCTCATGTCCACTGGCACAACTACACTACCTGACACCGTACCTCACCACAACCATCATCATCACATCAACATTTACATTACAAAGTTATTCATAATAATCACTTACAACAATAGCAATAACCAATATCGAAATAACAATAATGCGCAACAAAATCATCCTACACAAACCAAGGTCGATTGACCCATCACGCATATCGACCGACCTACGACACATGGGTCGATCGACCCACGCTGAATGAAGTCGATCGACCTCACACCCATTTCGTCCCTGCAACGCACGCAATCCAACATCGATCCGTCATTAAACATCAACAATTATACCACAAGATTGAGTATGATATCCACACCTTTTTAGCAAAGAAACAAGGTATAAGTCGACTAGAAGCGCTCCTTTATAAATCCACCACCTAATTACGCATAAAACAATAACATATATAATTAACAACCCATCTAATGATTATAAAGACTAATGATTAACCAATCCCAAGCCAAGGTCACGAAACTATAATCACAAGGACTAAGATTAGTATAGAAACACTTACAATGAAGCTACTAGTGCAATCGATCTAGGTACGGATCACGCTCTTCTGTTTCCTCCCTCTTTTTCGTTAGCTCCTCTCTTCTATCTATATTAGGGCTAGAATGGTGGGTGATATTTTAGGGTGGGTAAAAATTGTTAACTGATTAGGGTATAAGGTATATATAGGTTTTGAATGAATTAGGGATTTAATTAGGAAAACAGGGCCAAAACCCATCCAAGTCACGCAGGTGGTCAATCAACCTATTCCACATGTCGTTCGACCTTAGCCCACTAAGCAGGTCGACCAACCTTGCTCTTAAAAATACTGGTATTATAACTGTTAATCAAGCTAAATGGTTAAGAAAGATATTCACTAACTTAGGTTATATCCAAAACAAACCCATTGACATTTTGGTGGATAACAAGTTTGCAATCGCCATTTCAAAGATTCCAGTTTGTTTCACCAAAACAAAACACCTAAATATCTAGTTTTATACTGCTCGAGATGCACGACAAACCAAGGTTCGAGTATCTACGACTCAAACTCGGAGTAATGAGAAGAAGTCTCAAGGAGGAATGTTAGAATATGATAGTTATTCCTTATTTAATTTTTGAAACGTATCTCAGTTAATCAAGTTCATGCATTATTGCATTAGAAACATGAACCGTATAATAATAAGTTTAGAAACTTATTCGTAAATTTTATGATTGTATGCATTATTTACAGTAAGTGCAGGTGTTGTTCCGACATGCCTCTAATGTTGGATGATCACATATAAATAAGATGAACATATTCGAAAACCACAAGTTCTCATTTAAGACGGGACGACCCGTCTTAAGCTTAAGACGGGTCAAACCCCCTCACAAATAGCAAGTGAGGGGCAAGTGGGAAGATCTGTTTGTCCCCCACTTGTGCCTCCACTTGTTCATTGTGAGGAGGACTTGACCCGTCTTAAGCTTAAGACGGGTCACCCGTCATTCATGAGAATTATTGTAAATCAATTGTATTACACTCCCTCCTATACCTTAAGTTCAACCACAATTATTTGAAGGAATATTTGTGGAGGTACATGAAAGTAAGAGAGAATATAAGGTCACTAGTTTAGAGCCCGTACACAATTGCATGAGCATGCTTAAAAAAATATACTTATAATTAAGTATTAAAATTTTATATTTAAATTATTATATTGGTTTGAATGTACAACAACTTATACAAATTAATTTTTATTATTAAATGAAAAATATGTACCCTTGTGGAAACAACTTATAAAGCATTTATATTTAGCCCAAATACACACGACTTAGAATATTCACATGAATTGTCACCATGACAAATTTTGAGCAAATAATAAGGCGAACTAAATAGTGTCATTTCGACAAACAATGATCGAAAGGGTCCTCAAAATGGTTACGTTGTTTAAAAAAATATACTTATAATTAAGTATTAAAATTTTATATTTAAATTATTATTTTGGTTTGAATGTACAACAACTTATACAAATTAATTTTTATTATTAAATGAAAAATATGTACCCTTGTGGAAACAACTTATAAAACATTTATATTTAGCCCAAATACACACTGCTTATAATATTCACATGAAGTGTCACCATGACAAATTTTGAGCAAATAATAAGGCGAACTAAATAGTGTCATTTCGACAAACAATGATTAAAATGGTCCTCAAAATGGTTACGTAGTTGTGCTCCATGTTGCTTGTCTTTATTTATTGATCTACATGTAAAAGGGTTTTACACCCAGACTTTAACTCGACACTACATAAAAATTCAAATTGTTTTGTTTGTGATTGTCATAAGCCTGTAACCTCTCGCACTTGCACTTTTACTTGCTTCTTGTGAGTGTTGTGACTCTCACAAGCTTGTGACGGTATAATGTCTTCACAAATGAGAATTTTGGATGTATAAACTACTTCGTCTTGTCTACACGAAATATTAACAATTTACACTTAAATACTAACTTCCCCGTATCAAACAATTACGTTTTTTTATTTTGAACTTGTGACCAAATTTACGATTAGATTGTTTGGAGCTACACAAATTACAGTAGGTCTTGCTTGCGACGGATCGGATCTTACGACGGGTATTTTGTGAGAGAAAATGGGTAGAGGGGACAAGGTGGGCACCCCCCATGTGCTTCTCCACTCACCCTTGATGGGTATTTTGTGAGAGAATATGATATCCGTCTTAAGCTTGCGACAGATAAAGTCCGTCACAAATGAGAATTTGTGCACAAATTAATAGGCAAAACACAAATGATGCTCTGTAAACAAATAAGAAAAGTGGAAGATCTCTCTGAATTTATCGAAATGTGGAAGATGTTAGAGCATTGGAGAAAGTAATAACAAATAATCAATTAATACTCGCAAACCAATGTACCTATGGGTCCGGATACAAGTTTTAGAAAAGTCACCTAAAAATGTTAAAAAGACTCATGTACCTTTACTTTTTGTGAATAAATTGGATGAGAGTTGATGATATTTTATGTAAATAAAAGATGGTAATGAAGATATATTTGTCCACATTTTGGCAATAAAGGAAATAAGTCCATTGGATTGGATTGTCCCAAAATGGAAAGTGGTCACATTAAATGCATATAAACTAATTATCATTTCTATCAATGCTACTCCAATCAGCCGGATGATTTAATATAAATCATTTCTAACGTATTCATCTGCAGATCAAGTTGCGCTTGATGAAGTGATTCCAGGCCGTTTGGGGCGGCTTGTTGCAGTCGGGTCATTTTCGAGTTAGTTGCTTTGGACTGGGAACGCTTGGGTCTGGGTCTACTTGGGATTGTACTTTCCACTTTTCAGCTTTGGTTTGGGTTTGGGCCGGGGGGCAGGTCTATATTTGATCAATTTTCAAGATTTTCATATGATACTTGTACGATCAGAAGGCATATGTGACCCCTGTAAGGCCGCTGTAATTGTTGTTTGTCGTACTTTGATTGATTAATCGGTTCAGTCTTGTCTCACTTCTTATCAGCTAATTAACTATTGGTCTTTCCTTTTCTTGCTTTGATGTAATTTGCGCTCTCATTTCTTCCTGCAGCAATATTATATACCAGCTGCACGAGAAGTTTGTCGTCTGGCTGGAGTGAGTAAAGCACCAGTGATACAGCACTTGGCTGCAATGGAGTGGCTTTGCTTTCGCTTGTACTTACTGTCATCAGTTACATTTGCCTTCTCGTTGATACTTAGTCTCAATTCCTGTTGGATTAATTGATCCTGCAGGTATGTAAGATTTACTTGTTAGCCTAATTCTAAGCCCTGCCTGGTTAGGAATAACCTTTGAACGAACATCGTTTCTGTTTAGCCATTGCTGGTCTCACTTCTCAGCGTGACATATGGACTAAGTATGAACACGCTGCAAAGTTGGGTGATATGGAGTTTGTTAGTATGTGACTCGTTTCCGCGCACAACAGAGTTTGTGTAGCATGGAGAATTCAATTATCTCAGTTGAGATGATTCTTCAGTATACTTGTTATAGAAGAACGTAGGCCTGATAGCTCTTGGCCTTCTCACGGAAATCAGTACACGCGATCTCCAGGTGACTTCTGATATATTTGTCAAACACAGTATCAGTTTGCCAAGTATTTGGAAACAGTTTCGTTAAATTGAAGTATTTGTTGGATGACTTATTGTCCACTGATAACCTTTTGTTAAGAAATTGACATGCTCTAGTCTTTGTTAAGAAATATCTTAAACATAATAAAGCAACCTTGATTTTCTCATGAGTACCTCAACAACAGTGCGGGCTGGCCCAACCTGCCCCAACAGTTCAACATATGCTCGGCCCAATGGCCCGCTCCCACAGCCTACCCAACCTGCCTCCTGTACCCGGGCCGGTCCCGGGCTCCCTCCTCCCCATCCCACACTACCCAACCTGCCACCCTTTTTGCTCAACTGGGTAGGTCCGGGGTGGTCATCCCCCATCCAGCCCGGCCTCGATGGCCCGGTGTGTGGGCTCGGGCTCATCTTCCCAATATGGCCCGATGTCAGATCGGCTCGGACCATGCTGACCCGACCCGCTGTCCAGCTCTACTCATGAGTCAGTACTTGACTAAGTGATCAGCTCCAAACTTGATGAATATCATGACTCATGAGTAGGGGTGGCAATCGGGTCAGTCGGGTCGGGTTCGGGTCGGGTCATGTCGGGTTCGGGTCGTATCGGGTTCGGGTCGTATCGGGTCAGACAACCCTTTCGGGTCGGGTCGGGTCGGGTTCAGGTCGTTATCGGGTCGGGTCATTTTCGGGTCAAATGATACATCGGGTCGGGTCGGGTTTGGGTCGGGTCGTAATCGGGTCCGGTTATTTTTTCGCAATATTTCAATATTTTTCCATTAAATCTAGTTTTAAATTAGTATTTGGTTTAATTAATTCATTATTAAGTCAAACATATCAATTTAAACAATAAATCACTTTCATTTTGATCATTATTAAGGTTAATAATTGTCAGAGCGTCAATTTAATCGGGTCAATATCGGGTCGGGTCAATGTCGGGTCGGGTTCGGGTCGGGTTCGGGTCGGGTTCGGGTCACTGATTTTCGGGTCGTCAACGGGTTACGGGTCGTCATCGGGTCGGGTCGGGTCGGTTTCGGGTTGCAGTATTCTCGGGTCGGGTCGGGTCGGTTTTGCTCGGGTTTCGGGTCGGGTCAGACTTGCCAGCTCTACTCATGAGTCAAAAAAGGTATGCAATATAAAATTTTAATAAGCAATTTCAGTCATGACAAACAATTGTGAGCCACATTTAGGGAAACTCTAATATCTTTAAAAGTTGAATGCGGTGTTCTTTGGTCCATGGTCATCATGAGTGGAACTTGCTTAGTAAAAACACTTTCATGACTTCTTGCTCCAACATTATTTTTTAAGTTTTTTTTGTAGCTCACTTAAGCAGTTTATAGATTATACATCAACCTTTTAATTTTTTTGTCTAGCTATCATTGTGAATTTTGAGATAAGTATTGCAATTTGATGCTAGATTTTACGATCCAAAAACGTTTGATCCATGATCCATCCTTATCTTACGTTTCTATTCATGATTGTAATAGTATTTTATGATCTTAATCATTTGTAAATTTCTAGATGTAGGAATATAAAACAATCCTAGGATCTTTCGGTTCGGTTTTATCATAAAAGAGCAAGTATGTATTGTATATAATGGCATTGTATGGCCTGAATTTCGTTCAAGTTATTGTGGCAATGTTTTCATAGAAAACTAAAATGATTATTTGTCAATATTCTATGATTACAGTAATAAATACTTCATCCGTAATTACATGATGTTCTCATTTGACTTTTTAAGGTCAAAATCTGCAAATTTTGATCAGAAATATATCGAAAAGTACTAACACATTACAATAACATATAAAGTTATTTACATTTGTTACAAGGAAAGGTTTCATAATAATATATTTTAAACAAAAAGAATAATTTTTTGAGCTAATATTTTGTTAAAAGAGATATATGAGCAAATTTTGTAAATTTGTCTACACCTCACTTGCATATTGTGAGAGGAGCACTATCCGTCTTCAGCTTGTGACGGATAGTGTCCGTCTTCAATGAGAATTTGTGTTGAACAAATGATCCTTGATCCCCAAGTACAGCTAACTGACTTTTCTTGTTTCAGTTATGTAAGATAGTGACACCTTCAGTGGAAAATGTTGGTCATATGAGCCAAAGTTTAGTCACTTTACATAGTATGGCAGTACAATTATGACTTGACTACTATAAATTTGAATCCACATCTTGTGATTCGAAAATAATTTTTTGAGTTAATCATCAGTAATTCACAAACTTTTTCAATGCCGCTTTTTTTAAAATTTATTTCATCAGTATGTTTTCTATGGTCATGGAAAAAATGAACCTTAAGATAGGAATGTCAGGAATCTTGCTTTCTTTCTTCACCAAACAAAACTCAGTTACTAGTTTACTTAACAATCCAATGCTTTTAGTTGGATCTTCTGTTATACTACACTTAATTCTGTTTCTTGGTCTAACATGTTCATGGATATGCACCATATTACGTCGAAAAAATCACACCGATAAAAAATCCATACACAAATCCTTGAACTATAACTATAAGCCAGTTTTTTACATTTCATTAGGTCTTGCCATTTGTAGTCTTATGTTCTGTTTCGTCAATTACGTCTACTGGAATGAAACTGGTTGGTCGGATCAAAATATAGGGACCATTTTTGATTTACTGATCCGGGTTGCTACATGGTCGCTAGTTTCTATTTCCTTTCATTCTCACTTCCACCAGTACTGGTACTCGAATGCTTCATATTTTTCACTTTTGTTGAGAATTTGGTGGTGGTTTTACCTTGCTCTTTCCACTTACTGCATTGTGATACACATAGCTCAGTATATTGATAATCAAAGTATGCCAGTTCAAGTTTTGGTATCGGACGCTGTGTATGTTGTATCAGGCCTTATACTTTGTTGTGCTAGTATGTTTCGGAAGGATGTTAAAAGCAATAGCAGTCTAGAAGAGAAACTTCTAAATGGTAGCAACAAAATTGGGGATGAACCATTAGTTAGTCCATACTTGAATGTAGGATTCTTAAATACTTTAACTTTCTATTGGGTAGGGTCTTTAATTTCTAAGGGTTATAGAAAAATCTTAGACCTTGAGGATTTACCTCCTCTTTCGGGTCAAGATGATGTTCACGAGTCCTACATCAGTTTTCGGAATATCTTAGAAGATCAAGGGAGGGGTAAGGTCACAACATTTCAGCTTGCCAAAACCTTAATTTTCACAACATGGGTAGATATTCTTAAGTCAGCTTTATATTGTCTCGTATACACATTGTCTTCGTATGTCGGTCCATACCTTATTGATACCTTTGTCCAATACCTTAATGGGAAGAGGGAAATAAAACATGAAGGCTTTATTCTAGTTTCCGCGTTTTGTGGTGCCAAGCTTGTGGAATGCCTTGCTCAGAGACATTGGTTCTTAAGGCTTCAAGTGGTTGGTGTAAGGGTGAAAGCTGTGCTTACTGAGAGCATTTATAAGAAGGCCTTGACACTCTCTTGCCTATCGAAACAAGGTCAATCAAGTGGGGAAATGATCAACATTATGTCGGTTGATGCAGAGAGGGTTGGCCATTTTAGTTGGTATATCCATGATCCCTGGATGGTCATCTTGCAGGTCGCATTGGCCTTGATGATCTTGTACAAAAGTCTTGGACTAGCATCAATCGCTTCGCTTCTCACTACCCTGCTCATCATGCTCGTCAATTTTCCTCTATCGACCTTATTTGATAAGTACCAAGAGAAGTTAATGGAGTCCAAGGATAAGAGAATGAAGGCTACATCCGAAATATTAAAAAATATGAGGATTCTCAAGCTGCAAGCATGGGAAATGAAATTTCTATCTAAGATTGTTGAGCTAAGAAATGTAGAGAATGTTTGGTTGAAAAAATTTCTCTATGTTTTCGCTATGACAACATTTCTTTTCTACGCTACCCCAACATTCGTGTCCCTCGTTACTTTCGGAACATGTATAATTATAGGCATCCCTCTGGAAACAGGCAAGATTTTGACAGCACTCGCTACATTCAGAACTCTTCAGGAACCCATTTGTAATCTGCCTGACTCAATTTCTATGATCATCCAAACAAAAGTTTCCCTTGATAGAATTGCCTCATTCCTTAGCCTTGATGACTTGGACCCTAGCTCTCTTGAAATACTTCCTCGAGCTATGTCCGAGGTAGCTATTGAGATATCAGGTGGGAATTTTAAGTGGGACCCATCTGAGGAAAACCCTACTTTGAAGGACATCAATCTGACAGTTCATCATGGCATGAGAGTAGCAGTCTGCGGAACTGTAGGTTCCGGCAAGTCCACCTTGTTGACATGTATATTAGGAGAAGTTCCAAAGATATCTGGAATTTTAAGGCTAAGTGGGTCGACTGCGTATGTTCCACAATCTCCATGGATTCAAAGTGGGAAGATAGTTGATAACATTCTATTTGGCCAGGAAATGGATGCTGTCAAATATGACAGGGTGTTAGAAGCTTGTGCTTTGAAGAAGGACCTTGAGATCTTGCCCTTCGAAGATCAGACTGTTATTGGTGAGAGGGGTATCAATTTGAGTGGTGGTCAGAAACAAAGGATACAGATTGCTCGCGCTTTGTATCAAGACGCCGACATTTACATATTTGATGATCCTTTTAGTGCTGTGGATGCTCATACTGGAAGTCATCTCTTCAAGGTACTCTCTTCTGTTTACCTATCTTACTCAGACCTCGCTAGAAGTATCCGGCACTGTTGCGGACCTACAAATCCCATGCTTTCCCTAATTTTTTGAGGCATTCATGATACTTGCCCATCTTTTTCAGGAATGTCTTCTAGGGCTTTTACAATCCAAAACAGTAATATATGTCACACACCAAATGGAGTTTTTACCAGCTGCTGATCTAATTTTGGTGAGAAATCATTATTTGTTCATTTGATGTCTTTCTATTTATGAAATTGTAGTTGAATATCTACTTACTTGATAATGTATGATTGTATAGGTCATGAAAGATGGAAGAATATTAGAAGCAGGAAAGTACAATGACATCCTTTCTGCAGGAACAAACTTTATAGAACTTGTGGGAGCACATGAAGCAGCCTTGTCTTCACTCGATCCACAAAACTCAAAGCTTGATGAACATCTTAGCGACACAATGCCCTTAGAAGAAGAGATCAATGGCGTACATAATGATGAAATGAATGAGCATAATTCCGTTAAAGGACAACTTGTCGAAGAAGAAGAACGAGAGAAAGGTAGAGTTGGACTTTCAGTGTACTGGAAGTACATCACTACAGCATATGGGGGAGCTTTAGTTCCCCTCACACTGTTATCCCAAATTTTGTTTCAGCTTCTTCAGATTGTAAGCAGTTATTGGATGGCTTGGGCGACACCCGCTACATCTGATGTTGAGCCTTCGGTTGATTCAAGGACTTTGATAATGGTGTATGTCGCTTTGTCCATTGGATGTGCTTTTTGTGTCCTTGCCAGGGCAACCCTTCTTGTCACTATTGCATACAAGACTGCGACATTGCTTTTCAGTAAGATGCATTCCTGCATATTCCGAGCTCCAATGTCTTTTTTTGACTCTACTCCAAGTGGTCGGATCTTAAACCGTGTATGTAAACTTTCCTTTTCATTTTTTTCTCTGTACAGATGGAGATGTCAGTCACCAGGGGTGTCTAAGATACACCCTTCTAGTACTTTTGCTTCTATTGTGATAACAGTCGGTTGATACAAATCTCTATGCAATTTTCATTATTAGTCTCAGTAGGGCTGTCTACATCCGACTCCTCTGCCTCCCATAAAGAGATAGGAAATTCATGTTTTGTCTTGTTTCAGGCATCTACAGATCAAAGTGCAGTTGATACAAACATTACAAATCAAGTTGGTTTATTTGTATTTAGTTTGATTCAGCTCATTGGGATTATAGTCGTGATGTCACAAGTCGCTTGGCAGGTTATCCTTATTTTCATCCCTGTTGCTGCAATCTCTATATGGTATCAGGTAATTCAAGAGTCTAAGACTAATTCTGAGACGTATTCGTTAAGCAAAAACTCATTTAAAGTTCAGTACTATTCATATGCTTTACATCAAATTTTGACGGTTAATGTCGTTCTGCAGCAATACTATTTACCCTCAGCAAGAGAACTCAGTCGATTGAGTGGAGTAGCGAAAGCTCCAGTGATACAACATTTCTCAGAGACTATATCTGGAGCTACAACCATAAGGAGTTTTAACCAAGAATCCAGATTTTGTGAAACAAGCTTGAATCTTATAAATGGATATTCAAGAGCAAAATTCTACAGCGCTACAGCAATTCTGTGGCTTTGCTTTCGCTTGGACTTGCTGTCTTTGATTGCATTTACAGGCTGTTCGATATTTTTAGTCTCTCTTCCTGTCGGACTGATTAATCCTGGTATGTAAGTTCCATGGTATTAGTCGTCCTTGCACCGTAGCCTTGTTATTACCAGACCTTGCAAACGGGTCATTCAAGTCGTGTCGTTATTGTATTAGACATTTTCTGTTCAATTTTTGGGGGTTTGAGTCATGTTAGTTCTGCCAGGTTTGTTTTTGACAAACCGTCTTCTTTTTTATTTGTTAAGGAATTGCTGGACTAGCTGTGACGTATGGACTCGATCTGAGCTCGGTGCAAGGTTGGATGATATGGCAATTGTGCAACATGGAGAATAAGATCATCTCAGTCGAGAGGATCCTTCAGTATACTTGTATAACAAGCGAGCCTCCCCTTGTTATAGAAGAAAATAGGCCTCACAGCTCTTGGCCTTCTTGTGGAGAAATCAGCATACAGAACCTCAAGGTCCGTTATGCACCACATCTGCCGCTAGTACTGCAGGGTATTACATGCACGTTTGAAGGAGGACAAAAGACGGGCATTGTGGGAAGGACAGGCAGTGGTAAATCAACCCTCATACAGGCACTCTTCAGGCTTGTTGAACCTACTGCCGGAAGAATATTCATTGATGGCATCAACATTTCCACCATCGGACTTCATGATTTACGGTCTAGATTGAGCATTATCCCTCAAGATCCCACCATGTTCGAAGGGACTGTCCGAACAAACTTGGATCCCTTAGAGGAGTACACTGATGATCAAATTTGGGAGGTAATCATTACATATTTCTCAATAGCGCCTGAAGTTTTGTATCTTGTAGTTTGTGTTTTGATGATTGACTTCCTGATGTTTATAGGCTCTTGAAAAATGCCAACTTGCTGAAGACGTAAGAAAGAAAGAAGGAAAGCTTGATTCTATAGGTTTGTTTTTTTAACCTTCATTAGATGTGGTATTAATGACCCGAATGACCTGAGCTGAGATCAGAATTAGACCCAAGCTGAAACATATTGAATCCTGAATTTACCGAATTTAGTCTGTAGCTAGTATGATACAGGGGTCACATGGTAGCTACAGACTAAATCCGATAAACTCGGGTTTCAATATATTTTCGGCTTTTCAGCTGGATGTGACCGCGTCTAATACCATCCAATCCAAAATGGCCAAATTTGACTCGAAATAACTATCTACATAGCAAACGACAAAAACCTTAATAAATATGAACTAAAATAACCCAACTCTCAGAATTGGATTACCTGATCTATAACTTGAACGATTGCCTGTACCGACATAAACGTACTCAACCTAAATGACGCGTTTGCAAATCTATACTTTCCGACAATTTTCATGTCTCTATGGCAGTAACTGAGAATGGAGAGAACTGGAGCATGGGACAAAGACAACTAGTGTGTCTAGGCCGCGTCCTTCTTAAGAGAAGCAAGATACTGGTCCTGGACGAAGCGACAGCATCAGTCGACACAGCAACAGATAACTTAATACAGCAGACATTAAGGCAACACTTTGTGGATTCAACCGTCATTGTTATTGCCCACAGGATTACTTCAGTCATTGACAGTCATATGGTGGTGCTCTTAAGCAATGGACTTGTTCAGGAATGTGATACTCCTTCGAAGTTGTTAGAAAATAAGTCCTCTTTATTTTCGAAACTTGTTTCAGAGTATGCTACTCGATCTAATTCTAGAGCAGATTAATCAAGTTAAATCCTATTGAATGTTGTTCTTATAATGAGATCTTGTTCTTATTGAATGTTGTCTAATCCTATTTATAGTAACGTAAATTCACATTAGCCCTTCAGTCTTGACTTCTTTTGTATGAATGGAGTCAAGAAAGGAGTGTTGTTGAGCACCAAGACCTTTAGTCATAATGTCTGCCGGTTAGAGACTAGAACAGACATGCTTTGAAATCGGAAACGTTTCATGTACTTTGTCTCTCACATAGTGGCCGTTTATGTTGAGGTGTTTTGTTCGTTCACGAAATATTGGGTTCTGGGCAATATGTTCTACAGATTTGTTGTCACGTGTAATTGGCAATGAAACCTGAACATGTAAGTCTCCCAAAAAAGCTTCAAGCCAAGCTACTTCACTTGAAGTATATGACATACTTCGATATTCTGCTTCTGTTAGAACTTTTGCTCATATATTTCTGCTTCCTGAATATAAGGGGTTTTATTAGAATGACATAAATTTATACTAATTTATATACTATATAGTTCTTAGATGTAGGTGTAATATAAAGATGCTAAACAAGCTTTTTAAAATTAAGAACCCCAATACCCATTTACCATAAGTGGGTAACATTAAAAACTTAAACCAAAAAATTAAGAACCCCAATAAAGTTGTCTTGCTTAATATAATTATGAAATTTGTAAGATGCTTTGTGCAACCTTTTGCAAATCTAGGTGATTTTCCTTGACAAATTTTTGGTGATTTTACTTAACAGGTTTTTAGGTGATTTCCCTTAAAATAGTTTTTTTTTATAAATATATTAGTTTTATACATTTAACGGAAAAGATTGAATTAACGATAAAAGTAACGAAAGTAGTCAGAATAATAATAATAACCGAGGGAGTAGTGAACTAATAATACTAATATGAGATGCACTAAAAGTTGTAATATCAACAACAGGAGTACTAAATGTTGTGTCTTATAATTTGGTTGATAAATTTTCCATCTATATCATAGAAAAACAGCGGGAGTAGTCAAAATAATAATAGTCACTGAGAGAGTAGTCAAAGTAATAGTATTAACCGAGAATGTAGTGAAAGTAATAATATTAACAACGGGGGTAGTAAGTGTGTCTCATAATTTGTTTGATAAATTTACATCTCTCTCTTTGTTTCAAAAAATAAAATCTAAAATGTAAATAGAAGTGAGCCGGGCGGAGTCGGGTACCATACCTAGTTATAAATAATAGTCCGAACGAACTCGGGTATCAAAGCTACTTGTACTTAGACCAGACAATAGCAATCCGACCCGATTGACCGACCCGAAAAGGCTGACCTGCGACCCAAAGTTGATCTGAATTGCAACACTTGAATGTGACCCGCAACCCAATTAGACCCGAGCCGACCGAAAATGACCCGAGCTTTCTTGACCCGTAAGTCCGTAACTAACCCGACTTGAAAATAACTCTATCTAAAACCCCCAACCCGAAAATGACCCGACAAAACAGAACTCTAATTGAACCGAAAATACCTAAAATAGCTTTTTCTCTCTTATTCATTGACACGAAAATGACCTGACCCGACCCGACCCAAAATAATCTGACCCGGTTAACCCGGAGCAGACCCGACCAACAAACTCGAAACAACCAGAAACCCAAAATAAGCCGACCCAACCTGACCCAAATTAACCAGAACTGACCCGACAGTCTGACACAAACTGACCCGATCTGAATCCAAACCAATTGATCTATTTGTCAAGTCTATTTGTACTTGATAACTAAATTCTATCGGCCAAATATCAAATGCACATAAGATCATCAAAATAAATCGAGAAAGAAGAAAGTGAAGATGTCTGTAGGTAAAGGTGATGCACAACAACTGTTTGACCTTCTTTCACATCTCCTCAGTGAGGTATATATACATATTAAACATAAATCCCCACTCCAATCTCTCTGATTTCATAATAATTGCATAGTTTATCATCTGGGTTTTATCAATTTTGTTCATTTATATATTTCCCATGTCATAAACTTGCTATTGCCTGTTTTAATTGTACATTATGCAACATCTAATTAGAGGGTATATGATTAAACTCGTAAGAATTTCATATATTTGGTATACCCATGTTGAAATTAGTTGTAGATATTTGATGCACTTGTTCGATTACAAATTATTGTGTAAGACGGTTTTACAATTAGAGCAAAATCACCTTATATTAATGAGTTTTCTTTTAAGGAATCTGGACTATATTATAAAGTTTTCGAACTCACACACTTAAACATAAAAAAAAGTAAAATTTTAAGAAGCTCGGAAAAATTACACGTAAGCTCGAGTAAATGTATAATGGTTGTACAATGCTTATTATACAACTGGAGGTATAATAGTATTTACCAATCACAAGAATGAATGATTAAATTGTGCTGAATGTATATCTGAAGATGTAAGGATGATGATCTTTTCTAAACCGGTTAGTACTGATCATTAAGGCCCTGTTCTTTTGGACTTAAACTCAGCCCCTTTAAGTTCAGTTCAGCTCCTATAAGTTCAGTTCAGCTCCTATAAGTTCAGTTCAGTTCAGTTCAGCTCTTATAAGTTCAGTTCAGCTCCTATAAGTTCAGTTCAGCTCCTATAAGTTCAGTTCAGTTCAGCTCCTATAAGTTCAATTCAGTTCAGCTCTTATAAGTTCAGTTCAGCTCTTATAAGTTCAGTTCAGAAAAATTCAATTCTTACAAATTAAGTTCAGAAAAGTTATACGGAATATATTATTTATGAAAACCGATATAAAAACATTTGACATTAATTAGTGGAATGACATTTGGTCAATTGAAAAAAAGGGGGGTGTTAAAAAATATGCCCCGAATGTCACAAAAGTATCAAATGTCTATTATTGTTTTATACATTCACACTCCATAATTTTATAAGGATGCATACTCTTGGAATACCTATTATACAACATGACGTGAATATTCAAGGAACAGTAGATTTGGGCATGTTTGATGATAAGCGGAAAAAAAACCATGTTAAAGGTACGAAACAAGATAGGAAAAAACATTTGGCGAGGGAATAAATTCGTTGTTACGAGTGATAGTGAAGATAAAGAAGAAAGTGATGAGGAAGATGATGATATGGAAATAGATGGTTAGAAAACGATGTAATATGTGATTTATTTATTTTATTGTAATGTAAACGTAGTAATCTATTTGAACAAACCAATGTACATAAATCGGAATTATGTTATTATCTTACCTTATGTTTTAGAGTATACTTTTTTTTATGACAGTCCTTTCCAAAAGATAAAGATACAGATAAAGATGATGTCAACGTAGTAATCTATTTGAACAAACCAATGTATATAAATTGGAATTATGTTATTATTTTACCTTATGTAATAAAGTTTAGTTTAGTAAATTTTAGATTCTATAAATTCTATTCAATTAAGTAAAATTAAGTTCAGAAAAGTTCAGATCCTATAAGTTTAGTTTAGTTCAGTTCAGCTCCTATAAGTTCAGTTCAGCTCCTATAAGTTCAGTTCAGCTCTTATAAGTTCAGTTCAGTTCAGCTCCTATAAGTTCAGTTCAGTTCAGCTCCTATAAGTTCAGTTCAGCTCCTATAAGTTCAGTTCAGTTCAGTTCAGCTCCAATAAGTTCAGTTCAGCTCCTATAAGTTCAGTTCAGCTCCTATAAGTTCAGTTCAGTTCAGCTCAGCTCCTATTCAGCCCAAAAGAACAGGGCCTAAGTAGTGTTTAAGATATTTTTTTGGGTCCGCTTCACGGTTAAAGACAGTGAGATTTAGTATTGATCGATTGAGCAATTTTGGCTTTATGATGTATGTAAAGGAAGGAATATGTGTTTTCGCAGATCTCAATTCAATTTTCATTATGGGATTTCCTTATAAAAAAGGTTGCCTAATTCACTATCGCCACGTCCAATATGGGATGTGCTCTTAGTGTAGCTTCTGATATATAGATTCAACAAGGGCCAGGATAGAATAGGCTTGAACCATTTTGCTATTTGCTAGGGGTTGAGCGTGATCAGGTAATGCAACCTTAAACACCTATTTCGATATACGGGTAACTAAGGTAAGATGGGTACTCCCTCCTCCCTTTTTTTCCAATTCCACCTTAGACAGGACTGCAGGAGCCTTAAATTGTGAGTGTGAGTATTAGTAGTTGAGCTTGAATCGAAAATGGCTAATCTTTAAATGAAAAATGTTGGAAGTAGTTTGAACAAGGTGTTCTTGAGCTGTTGTGGAGTCCTTGGTCCATAATTATATTGTTAATTTCTATGAGGATGTATTACTGGGTGGAATTGGTAGAGGAATTCCACAGAGTGAAGTCTTGTTAAGAGCTTTTTGATGGATGTGAGTGCCTCAACGTTGATCGAGACTGTCAATGCCTAATTGTCATTATGGCATATTATCTGATTACATCGTTCAAACATACCCTTAGCTTTTGTACGATTCTACTAAGCGTTTGAATGTAAGACAGTGTACACCTTTGACTGTAAAACTCAGTCTCTAGGTAGAATCAACAAACATTATTCAGATGGTTTCAACTTCTGATTAAGGGAAGTTGACTTACTCATTTTCTGATAATTATAATGACAGCTTAGAGAAAGTGCTTTTTGCATTGTTCTCTCTTTTGGTTGTCAATGTAGCGAGGAGGTGGAGTGGCAGTTGTGCATTGCTGCCGAGAAGAAGTTTTATGAAAATAATACAAAGTCATTCGGAACTTGTCTAAGTAAACATGAATGCCAATTTTCGGGAATTCAAATTAGTATAAATTGTCCCAGTTTAAGATTCGATTTCCGTTCCACGATGAATAGTTAAACTCCGTTCGCTCCTGAAGTCCTTAGACCTCCTACTCTCCGTCCACTTTTCTTTACATCCAATCATTGTACTTAAGAATGGTTTGAACCAAAATATAAATCAAATATTGATGCCTTTGGGAAGGACTCACCTTTCAAATATGAAAGAGTATACTTTGATGGCAAATCCGGTCTTCAACGTTTCCTGCTCCATCATCATAATTTTGATTGTTTTTTTTATTCTGTTTAATTCCTCTCTGGTATGCTTTGTAATGCCCACTTGTCAAGCTTAGCCTGTTCCCAACTGCAGTGATACATCGAATAATTATTTGACGAGATAAGAAGTTGGTCACTCTGATAGAAGTTAGTGGTGAGAAAAATGGTAGTCGTCCCTTATTGCCCGATCTCCATTGTTGATGGTCAAATTGTCCTAACTAAACCCAGCAAAAGTATAAGCTTTTTGTGTTTAATGGTTGTTGGCTATAGTTGAAGGTGGCGAATAGTGACCTACTTTTATCTGGCCAGATTCGGAGCTGATGGACTATCATTTACTATTTTATGGATAGAGGCATAGAGCTACTTATTACAGAATATTTTGTGATGAGTTTTGGGTGAACTTACACAGAAATATAAATGCACATTTACCGTCTGTCTGGGTTTTGCACACGATACTCGCAAATAAGCTCATTGAAACCGGGTGACCAATGTGAATTGATAATTTATTGAACCTCCATGGGGAAAAAAGATAGAATCCGTCAGTACAATTGCCTTGCCTTTAGCTGTGTGTATTTTATTTCCATCCTATAGATGGCTTCTTTTGTTTGTGCCCTGATTTCTTTTGCTACTCCTTTCTAAAGGTGGAAACCATATCAAATCAAGAAGAGGTTGATCTGCGCGGCAAAATTAATGCCCTTCGGTCAGAAGTTACGAAAGTCCCTTCCTCCTCTGTCCTGCAAACTGAAGATGCTGAGGTACTGGACTTACGACCTATCTTCTAGTTTGTCTTCGATGAATGTAGTTGAACAGTTCTATCTTGTTAGTAAATAGGGTGGACATAAGCTGACTTAGCTTGATCCTAAGAAACCTATCCCAAACTTCCTAAAACCAAACCTAATAACCAGTGAAATTTGGTTAATCAGAACCGAACTTATCTGAGACCAATCCAATAACCGATACACACAATTTGTCTCGACCTAACCCGAACTGATATCGACCTGAGATGACCCGTACTTTGAACTATAATCTGATTGGTGGCCTGACCAATCCGAGACCTTACCAATTAATTGATCTAAAGAAGATTTGATTTTGCATTTAACTTGATCATCTTAATTTTTAACTTCACCAAAAAAAATATGACCTTGAGACACTATAGATATGAAATTATTGCTCTAGACAGTATAAACATGAAATTATCACAAGAGTTGATCCAACTAGACGAAACTCGATTCCGGTTATACTTTGGCCTGTCTTGACCAAACCAAAACCGTCCCCAGTGACTGGATAACTTAGTGTTTTCCATGCATAACTCAGTTGGAAGTAGCGAGGAGATTGGATAACTTATCAATGAAGCTGGATAAAGTGGATGAGATGATTTCGTCAACAATAACAGCAGATCCACAAGTGAGGTCCATCTTGAGCAGTACATCAGATATATGGATGCCTGTAATTACAGCTACTTCGGATGAACGTCGCCAGTTTTCATCACTGGTGAAAGATGAAGAACATATATCTGACGAAAACAAATTCACTTAGCCACGCTACACGGATTCTTCTCCTTGTTTCCGGCTTCACCTTTTTCCGCCATTTGTCCTTCGGCTTCCTGCCATTTCTGCTTCCTTTGTATATGCCATGAGACATAAAGCTGCATTTGAGCAATTCTTTTGTCACATTGCACTTTTGAACTCTATGTTAACATTAATAAACTAGGCTTTTAAATCATTCAGCCAGTGTTAATAACAGTTTTCACGTCCTTGTGATGAGCTTGCGATTTTCAAGTGACCATTTGAGCAATGCAAAATTGCAAAGCGGTCGAGTATGGATGTTTTTTATTTGATGGACTCGCCGTGCTTCTCAAAAGGACACTGCCAAGGTTTGAATCAACGTGGTTACTTGATTGTTAAGCATGTTAAATGTAGGATTCGCTTACTAGTGTTGTAAACAAGTGACTCCGAGATTTATAGCCTCCTATATGATCCCTTCCATTCATCAGATTCTTTACATATTCGTTTGTCGGTATTATCAATACATTCTTTACGATTTTTTCATGAGTCTATATGTATAGTTAAAACAACACAAGCACTTTTAAAAAGTCACATGCTGGTGAGGTCTTAAAATTTACACCAAAAGCAAATATAAAGAACCTGATGATAAGAGGAATTAGTCACCTATATTTACATTACATCTTCTACCTAAAAAAAATTAACGACATTAAAGCTACAGTGTTAAACTTCTCCGCTGCTTCGAGAACATTAACGGACTCACTAAATTCACAAATGCAGCAAATACATAAATTCTCATTTCAATTTTGTCTAAAACGAGCCTACACGATGTTTCGATCGCTCGGATTCTAGGAATCAACTCGAATTTGGTCAAACTCATCTCGAAACAAGTTTTAACCGTTTTCAAGCTAAATTTGACCGAACTAATTTCAAAGGCTCTAAGAGTCGGATCCCTATTAGATGACTACATGAGTTATGAAACTACTTGAATGAATTATTTATTATACTCAAAAAGACCAATCTTTAGAACACAGCCCAAACCAAAAACACAACCTACAGTATATAAAGCTACGGTTTTGTCAGTCAATACTCAATACTATCATTCACTCTCCCAAACTCTCACCTCAAACTCTCAGCCTAATTCCCAAACCTAAACCTCAACCTCACCTTCAACTCCGATCAAATCCAAACCATGACAATCCCAGAATTCGAAGTCGGAGCGGTTCCGTTCAACCCTGATGGCTGGGGCCCACTAGACTCCTCCTCAACCACCGGTTCAAACGTCCCTTTTGCTTCGTTTTCCCGGTCCGACAAACTCGGCCGAATCGCCGATTTCACTCGTAACCTCAACAATCAAACCCATAACCGCAACAACAACCGCAACAACCAAAACCCTATCGATTCCGTCTTTGATTTCTCTGCTGATGATTCTTTCTCAACCCTAACCGCCGACCACGACAATTCCTTCCGGCTCGTTGATGGAAAACCGGCTCCTCGCCCCAAATTCGGACCCAAGTGGCGGTACAACCATCACCACCCGCGTAACCTTCTCCCACAGCGTCGCGATGAGGAAGTCGAGGCCAAGAAAGTTCAAGCGGAAAAAGACCGGACTCGTCGTGACCGGTTATATCACATGAACCGGACCGGGAATAATTTCCACCAGCGTCGTGAAGCGGCGGTTTTTAAGTCTTCTGTTGAAATCCAACCGGAATGGAATATGCTTGATCAGATCCCCTTCTCTACGTTTACTAAGCTCTCGTATTCGGTTGCTGAACCGGAAGATCTTCTCTTTTGCGGCGCGTTGGAGGCTTACGACCGGTCTTTCGACCGGATTACCCCGAAAAACGAGCGTCGGCTCGAGCGGTTCAAGAACAGGACTTTTTTCAAGGTTACTACAACTGATGATCCGGTTATCCGTCGGCTCGCGAATGAGGATAAAGCGACAGTTTTCGCTACTGATGCGATACTTTCGACATTAATGTGCGCTTCGAGGTCGGTTTATAGTTGGGATATTGTCATCCAAAGAGTCGGAAACAAGCTGTTTTTAGATAAACGTGACGGTTCGCAACTCGATTTATTATCGGTTCACGAGACGTCTCAGGAGCCTTTACCGGAGTCGAAAGACGATATAAATTCAGCACATTCGTTGAGTGTTGAAGCTGCGTATATTAATCAGAATTTTTCGCAGCAGGTTTTGGTTAAGGAAGGGAAGAAAGTCGCTTTCGACGAGGCGAATCCGTTTGCTAGTGAAGGAGAGGAGGTTGCATCTGCTGCGTACAGGTATCGACGTTGGAAATTGGATAATGATATGTTTTTGGTTGCTAGATGTGAATTACAAAGTGTTCTTGATGTTAATGATAAGAGACAATTTTTAACTGTTAATGCTTTGAATGAATTCGATTCCAAGTATTCCGGTGTTGATTGGAGGCAAAAACTCGAAACACAACGAGGAGCGGTTTTGGCAACTGAATTGAAAAACAATGCTAATAAATTAGCTAAGTGGACTGCACAAGCTTTGTTAGGTAGTGCTGATATGATGAAATTAGGGTATGTTTCTAGGGTTCATCCTAGGGATCATTTTCATCATGTTATTTTGGGTGTTGTTGGGTATAAGCCCAAGGATTTTGCGTCGCAGATTAATTTGAATATGAATAATATGTGGGGGATTGTTAAGAGTATTGTGGATTTGTGTATGAAGTTGAATGAGGGTAAGTATGTTCTTGTTAAGGATCCGTCGAAACCACAAGTTAGGATTTATGAGGTTCCTGCTGATGCTTTTGAGAATGATTATGTTGAGGAGCCGTTGCCTGAGGAAGAACAGGCTCAGCCTCCTTCTGAAGATGCTGTTAATGCTCTTTCTTCCGAGATTAGTGTCGCTGCTACTGATGTCGAGGATAAGGAGATTGATGCTGTGCCTTAAGAGGGTATATACTTTTCGCCTCTTTGAATTTCTTATGTTGTTTCATATAATGCTGTTTTTGTGTGTGGTCATTATTTTTATTTTGCAATCTAATTATTCACTAGTGTTGGAGTGTGCTGAGTTGGTGTTATCCACTGTGTAATGTCTTTGGTCTGATTTTGTTTTCTCCTTGTAAAACTATACATCGTTGCTAGTTGTGGGGTAAGTGTTGCGTCTTATTAACCATGTTGTTTGTGCTATAACTCTGGACATCCTTTTAAAATTTAGTATGACACACACAATGTGAATGGTATTTCATAACTAATTGATCGAGCAGTAGTACGTAGATAGCAATGTAGTGTCACAATTGGTGTGTGATTTATGGAGTTCCCATGGAACTGTCATCTGCTGCCTACTAAATTTGTTATGTAAGCCTGTTTTGTAATATCTTGCTTCTGTTGCTTGTATTTAGAATCTTTGTATTATAAGTTCGGGTTTTCTAAAATGTGCCCTAAGGGCACATGTTATCTGACAATAAATATGGTATTTGAATCTGATGAAAAAGTGCTCTATTATTTCAATTTCCCATGATAGTTATCATAAATCTTTCAATTTAAGTCTCCTTAACAGCACATTTTAGAAAAACCTGTACAAGTTTAAGAAGCTTATTACTTGTCATTGTCTTTGGATCGGATTGACACTGCTGTCTAATCTTCTTATGCAGCTTCAGGTTAACGACTGTGGAACGGGTGATATTCTACGAAGGCACACGACATTCTGCAGACGTCTTCTTAGTCTTGAGTAGCTCAAAACTATTTGCACTATTTTAGTAGTAGTAAAGAGTCTGGTACAAGAGATCTAAGCTAAATTAAGGATTTCGTTTAGTCTTGCTGTTACAAATAATATTCTGTTTGTTATTGTACTGTAATGGCATTTGCGTTTCCGACAATTTTTTTGGCACTATTTACTGTATTTGTTAAGAGTCTTTGTTTTATGATATACGCTGGGTTTAATATTTTAGCAGATTTGCACAAATGTTATTTGGGTTTGTGCTGGTTTTATTTCAGGAGGGTCTTTTTTATGCTTTCCAAAAGTACTGAGTACATGAGAAACTCACTCTTCAACATTAGTTGGACCATTAAGGTGACTTTTTTGAATCAATGTACCAGTTGGACCATTAAGGTGACTTTTTTGAATCAATGTACCATTAAGGTGACTTGGTGACTTTTTTATGCTTTACATTAAATCATTGTACTTAGGAATGGTTTGAACCAAAACATAAATCAAATATTGATGCCTTTGGGAAGGACTCACCTTTCAAATATGAAAGAGTATACTTTGATGGCAAATCCGGTAACGTTTCCTGTTCCATCATCATAATTTTGATTGTTTTTTTTTTTATTCTGTTTAATTCCTCTCTGGTATGCTTTGTAATACCCACTTGTCAAGCTTAGCATGTTCCCAACTGCAGTGATACATCGAATAATTATTTGACGAGATAAGAAGTTAGTCACTCTGATAGAAGTTAGTGGTGAGAAACATGGTAGTCGTCGCCTCGTCGTCCCTTATTGCCCGATCTCCATTGTTGATGGTCAAATTGTCCTAACTAAACCCAGCAAAAGTATAAGCTTTTTGTGTTTAATGGTTGTTGGCTATAGTTGAAGGTGGCGAATAGTGACCTACTTTTATCTGGCCAGATTTGGAGCTGATGGACTATCATTTACTATTTTATGGATAGAGGCATAGAGCTACTTATTACAGAATATTTTGTGATGAGTTTTGGGTGAACTTATACAGAAATAAAAATGCACATTTGCCGTCTGTCTGGGTTTTGCACACGATACTCGCAAATAAGCTCATTGAAACCGGGTGACCAATGTGAATTGATAATTTATTGAACCTCCATGGGGAAAAAAAGATAGAATCCGTCAGTACAATTGCCTTGCCTTTAGCTGTGTGTATTTTATTTCCATCCTATAGATGGCTTCTTTTGTTTGTGCCCTGATTTCTTTTGCTACTCCTATCTAAAGGTGGAAACCATATCAAATCAAGAAGAGGTTGATCTGCGCGCCAAAATTAATGCCCTTCGGTCAGAAGTTACGAAAGTCCCTTCCGCATCTGTCCTGCAAACTGAAGATGCTGAGGTACTGGACTTACGACCTATCTTCTAGTTTGTCTTCCATGTATGTAGTTGAACAGTTCTATCTTGTTAGTAAATAGGTTGGACATAAGCTGACTTAGCTTGATCCTAAGAAACCTATCCCAAACTTCCTAAAACCAAACCCAATAACCAGTGAAATTTGGATAATCAGATCCGAACTGATCTGAGACCAATCCAATTACCGATACACACAATTTGTCTCGACCTAACCCGAACTGATATCGACCTGAGATGACCCGTACTTTGAACTATAATCTGATTGGTGGCCTGACCAATCCGAGACCTTACCAATTAATTGATCTAAAGAAGATTTGATTTTGCATTTAACTTGATCATCTTAATTTTCAACTTCACTAAAAAAAATATGACCTTGAGACACGATAAATATGAAATTATTGCTCTAGACAGTATAAACATGAAATTATCACAAGAGTTGATCCAACTAGACGAAACCTGATTCCGGTTATACTTTGGCCTGTCTTGACCAAACCAAAACCATCTCCAGTGACTGGATAACTTAGTGTTTTCCATGCATTACTCAGTTGGAAGTAGCGAGGAGATTGGATAACTTATCAATGAAGCTGGATAAAGTGGATGAGATGATTTCGTCAACAATAACAGCAGATCCACAAGTGAGGTCCATCTTGAGTAGTACATCAGATATATGGATGCCTGTAATTACAGCTACTTCGGATGAACGTCGCCAGTTTTCATCACTGGTGAAAGATGAAGAACACAAATCTGACGAAAACAAATTCATTTAGCCACGCTACACGGATTCTTCTCCTTGTTTCCGGCTTCCGGCTTCATCTTTTTCCGCCATTTCTCCTTCTGCTTCCTGCCATTTCTGCTTCCTTTGTATATGCCATGAGACATAAAGCTGCATTTGAGCAATTCTTTTGTCACATTGCACTTTTGAACTCTATGTTAACATTAATAAACTAGGCTTTTAAATCATTCAGCCAGTGTTAATAACAGTTTTCACGTCCTTGTGATGAGCTTGCGATTTTCAAGTGACCATTTGAGCAATGCAAAATTGCAAAGCGGTCGAGTATGGATGTTTTTTACTTGATGGACTCGCCGTGCTTCTCAAAAGGACACTGCCAAGGTTTGAATCAACGTGGTTACTTGATTGTTAAGCATGTTAAATGTAGGATTCGCTTACTAGTGTTGTAAACAAGTGACTCGGAGATTTATACCCTCCTATAAAATCCCTTCCATTCATCAGATTCTTTATATTTTCGTTTGTCGGTATTATCAATACATTCTTTACGTTTTTTTTCCTGAGTCTATATGTATGGTTATAACAGCACAAGCACCTTTAAAAAGTCACGTGCTGGTGAGGTCTTAAAATTTATCCCAAAAGCAAATATAAAGAACCGGATGATAAGAGGAATTAGTCACCTATATTTACATTACATCTTCTACCTAAAAAAAATTAACAACATTAAAGCTACAGTGTTAAACTTCTCCGCTGCATCGAGAACATTAACGGACTCACTAAATTCACAAATGCAGCAAATACATAAATTCTCATTTTAAAGGGTGTTAACTTAGGACGAGCAAAATGTCACCATTTAAAAAGTTTCCATTTAATGATAAAGAGAATTAAAATTGACACTTTCTCACGATATACCGTTGGTACAGATATCACTCATCTAAAATGAGACTTTCTATTATATTGTAGTTTATCCCAATTTTCATTTTCTTTGGGAAAATGATAAATCCACTACCGATTTTACTAATATCACTCAAGTTATGAGATAGTAAATAGTAAAATACTTGTATAATTAGCTTGTATTTAAGCGGCATCAAACAAAAGTGTAGTGGCGTTATCATCCCCTTTCTTTGATAAGCATATTTTGTTGGACGGAAAGTAGACGTAGGATTGCCAAGTCTCTTGAAGCCAAAAAGCAAACGTAAATTACAGACGGGGGGCAAAGGGAGTATAAATTCTCACTTTGAAAACGTTGGATGCTAAATAACTTTGAAAAGTCTTATGTGACATAGCACATTAGCACTAGAATTCCTACTAGGTACAATAACTAACTAACATGAACCACAAAACAAGGAATCATTCATGTATATGCTCATGTACACATTCCACAAGCCTGGCCATGAAACTCAGTCCTGACTAACAAGACAATCGGAACAATAAAAACAAAACCCGAGTACCGGGATCTCAAACATCTCGTTGAGAAGGAATCTGTTAAAGGCCTTTTCTACTTCGGTTACTTGGACTGGCAGGACTTCGTGCGTTCATGGAATCACTGAAACTATGAGCACGAGAGGGACTACCTCGAACTCCATCAACCCGGTGAGGAGAACCGACTGTTCCTTCAGTTCCTCTAGAAATCTCGGCCTCCAAAACCTTGGCTTCTTCGGCTAACATTCCTAACTGAAAAATCAAACTTTCACTATAAGTTCATCGACATGATGGAAGCCATTGGGGGTAGAAGAGAGAATAATTACCCGAAGGTCATTTTGTCGGATATGATCCTCCAGAGCATCTATAGCAGGAGTAAGACTGCCACAATAGAAAAACCAGTGAGCGTAAAAAAGGAATCGGAACATGTGTAGAGAAAAATACTCCCCTCTATCTCATCCACTTGTTTACTAGGATCAGTTTTTTATGCAAGCACGTGCAGCGAGGAAATTTTTCATACGAGTACAATAACACGTAATGGAGGGTCCAGCACTTACATGGGTATACAAGAAAAAGTGGGAGTAGAAGTTTCTTTTTAAAGCGAAAAAATAAATAAAATAAAACTTGCTCTAACAGGAAACGTAATAAAAACCGAGAAAGACCAAAAGGAATGTGTAAACGGATGAGTGACATAGACGGTATAAGAAATAAGCTAATGACGAGAATCTATTTGAGATAGCAGAGAATCAGTCTACTAACCAGTATTCCATCAATTTGCACATTGAAGCTTGATATGTTGACGTATGATGAATGAAAGCGAGAGGATGTACCTTCCCATCCCTATAAATCCAAAACCAGACAAATGATTAAGGAGGCCATTATTATATACGGATTTTTCACAATAAAAAGGGGATATAAATATGCAAGAAAGGGGCAAAAGCGTTGCAAATTAATGATACAACAGTGTTCATCATTCGACCACCTGAGGCTATTGGAGATTGCTTGGTTATATGCAGCCTTTTCCTCTTCATAGATCACATGTTGCAAGTCAGTGAATGAGGCCAAAGGTGAATCAAGATTGAGAAGCGATGATGCGGGAAGAACTTGAAGAGGGATTTCCTTCCGGACGTATTCCGCACCACTGTCAGCGCACAGGCAGCCAAGACAATTAGCAAAATAATAGGCATGAAAGAAGGCTTCTAAAATCTCAATATTCAAGTACCTATAAGTCCAAGGCTGAGACATAGTTTTAAATAGCGATACCTGTCGCGATAGAGGTGATAACTCACTGTTTTTTCCATTATTTACCATCCTTTGGCTCTTACTTGGTCCATTTTTGTAACCCAATTATCACTTCATAGTCCATTTTAAAGTTCAATTACATAATAGTCATTTCGCTTTAGTTAATGTCTCAACATTATTAATTTTTATAGGATTCCAATACCGCATATATTTGTAATATTTTGTCTGTGTTGAGTTGGCGAGAGAACGAGAACCAAAATGGGACATGTGTCTCGATGTCAAAACAAGCGTGAGCAATGTAAAGATTGTAAACTGTAAAGGCGCACAGGAAAACAGTAAGCAACCTGTTGATATTTCACACCCAGACCAACAGGCGGTAGGACACACTGAGTGAAGCCGACCTTAATGCCGGTTAGATGAATTTTGTAATTCTGGGTCACAGCTGGAATTGTGGGTTTTTATTTTCTTAGTATGTGCACCAAGATTTGGGCACTGGACCTCTTTTTGGTAATAAAACCCTCAACTACTATATTCAAAGGGGGGGGATAGCGGAGGTAAAAGGAAAGCAGAGCGGAGGCTTCATTCTTTCATTTTTACGAAAGAAAGCCGTAGAGAGCGCTAGGGTAATACTAAGTACAATGGCACTTACCTTCTTTAACCTTTTTTTCGTCTAGATTAATACTAGAGTAGATAATAGTTTAAGATTATATCTTTTATAACCAACCTATAAGATCTACCATTTATCTGATACATCTCGTGAGATCTCATATCAGCGACCTTCGACAACTATACCGATTGAGCGGTACGAGACCAGGGTTACCTAATTCACTCCATATGATTGCGAATCGTTTTACTGATTCACGCGTATTGAAGATTTATTTGCGTATCAATACGCTAGAATTCGCGAATCGGCTCGTTAAAATTCGCGTATCGCGGAGCTTGAATTTGGGTATAAGTAAGTCCAAAATCATACTTAAATTCGTTCGAATTAACGAATCGAGGGACTTAAATCCCATTATTTTAGTAGTTGAAATTATTATAGTAGATAACATAGATCCAAGTCTTCAAAGCAATGAAAATTCCTTCACTGAAAAAGCATGAATAGTGACTTGCTTTTAGAAGATGAAGATGTTAAATATTACGAGTTCACGTATCGCATTTTAATGCAATACTCCAGCGTATCGGATTCGCTACTACGAGCGAAACAAGAAGTCGAATCACGAATTCTACGTATCGGACATATTACGAATCCGGCAACGGTGTACGAGACTTATCTACCAAGATTTTAAACCATGGTGCAAGGTGCCTCACAAATCCCATTATTTTTCATCCCGTTGTGATGATTTCTATTGGACATATCTTTGGTTTGTCCTTGTGATTTGTCGGATATTAAGAACAATGAAAATATAAGGAAGGGTAAGTACATACTCATTTATACCTCATGTCCAAATGAGAGCGGTGCATTGCTTCTTGCATACCATCAGACATATCCATCGGATCTACGTCAACGAAAGTATCAGCAGACTTCCCACCAATCCTACTAGTCCCCTGAAATAGGGCACTGATCAGAGTAAATAGACCACCCAAATTTCAGCATCTTCCATATGAATTGCATAAAAACATAACAAATGAAAGGTGCAGGAAGTAGTGAAGGCCAGCATATAAAATTTCACTCCATATAAAATACTAACCAGAATCCTTTAGACAACAATGACGACAAAGTAAAGACATCGCTATTTGTTTCCAGACAACTACAATTTTCTGTTCTAGTAATATCTCAACTCAATGTAGACGAACACTCTCAAGTTTCATTACTAAACTATTTTCAAATTTGTGATAAAGCTCAAACATCTTGAGCAAGTCCCAATTCCAAAATTCAGTTCCTCAAACCATGGTTACTCAACCTTATGAACTCCATAAACATGTTAAATTGAACAAATTTCTCACGTCAAGTTAAAATCATCCTTATATCCTCTACGTATACCAAAAACACCCTCATTGTGGCTTGCAACACTGAATCTTTTACTTTCGTCTTTGATTAGTAAAGATAAATCCGTTCTTAGAGTGCAGAATAAGCTTTGTATGCGCATGTTCACCACCAACTTTCATTTTCTTCATCATCATCTCGTCAATACCCCGAAGTCTACATAAGTGCTTAAACTGACGTTTGGCACTTTAACTGAAAACCAAATTAACACTTCATAAGAAAAAGGGCAATGTCCCTTAGTTTTAAGAGCTCAATTTCCTTCGTTTCATTTCCTAGGCAATGTCCTTTTGCCAGCAAATATCTTCTTTCCATTCACTTTATATATGCCAACGAGACCATAGTGATGGCTTGCAAGCTGACAAGCTGCAACACCACACGACCACACCTCACATGTATAATAGTTTGTTCCTAAAAATTAATACACCTTACTCACTTCTAAAATATCTTCCTGAATTTCCTTGAGTGCAGAAGAAGTTATTTTATGCTATCTTCACTCTCAACCCTCCTGTCAACCAAAGTTGCTAATTAAAGTCTACGACATTGTTCGTTTGCCAAGACACGATTTTTCTCCCCTTTTGTAGTTGCACTAAATTAAATTTATCGTGGCTTGCAACACTTAATCTAAGATAACTGAATCATTGGGTAAAATCATCTAAAAAATCTGAAGGGAAATTCGAAAAATGACATGGTAGAGGAGTACCAGCAAAAAATCGTACAAGCAGTAGAGCTAAACAAAATTGTTTAAGCTTTAATGTTTCTGAGGGATCCTACTAAGGGAAATCTTTATTTCGTTTACACCATACAGGTTAGCCCAAATTCACGCCCAAAGGATCTCCTTCTAAGGTTTTAACACTTGCATTCCCAAGGAATTGAATTCGATATCTCTAGTTAAGTTAGAGAAACTATTCATCAGTTCATGTGGTTTGTGGTTAACACACGTAGACAAAAAAACTAAAGGAGGTCTTTGCCAATACAAATATCCCCTAATGCAGCAGGAGGGTGTTTCACCAGCATCAGATGCAAAAGAACCTCTTGTTTAATCATCATTATTAGGGCATCAGACAGGTGCATGTGGCCAAAGAGCGTAACAAACTCGACTACAAGCAACTGATAAAATTTTGTAAACTACTAGCCACGGTTATAAAACTAAAAGCTAGTTTATGGACTAACAACTTATATACACATCTAACCAGTCATCCATCAACATTTGAGCACAATCACAAGTGAACTTTCCACAAAGGAGTTCGATAAAATAGAAAAACACGATCTACATAGACTAAAATAGGAAAAGAAGATAAACAAAGACTATGTAAGGCTCCAACTGCTTCATCTATTATAACAGGACTATCAGCTATATTTTTATGACCACAGGAATTCAGTGACTAACCTTAAGCACATTATTACGGGAATCACCAGTATCCAATTCAGGTATTTCAGCCTTCCCGGAACCTAATCTTGTAGATACATCATCAGAACTCAAAGATGATTCAAGCTCTATAACAGTACTTCTTTTAGCAGAAGGTGGAGACAAAGGTCTTGCGATGTAGCTCTGACTCCCATCCTGGGATTGGAAAGCAATTACTTGAATTCTTCCGACCTGAACGTTTGATGAACGATCATAAATACTTCAATAAAAAAAGGGTAAGCGGAGTTGTATTATAATTTGGCACAAACCTTGAATACATCTTCATTAAAACATGAAAATATAAGTCCAATGAAACCAGCATCAAGAAGCTGATACATCGCCTGAGTGCGAACATCTGCGCAGGGTAATAGTTCCAAATTTAAAAGATGAAGCTTAATTAGATAATTCAGTTTAGACTTGAGCTACTTAAAACAGGTCCGATGTAATACAACTGTAGCAGTTATCTAATGACCATATATATGCCTTTTGCTGCACTATGAAAAAAGAATATATACCCGCCTCTCAGAAAAAGCAAAAAAAAAAAAAAAAGGTAAGGCAGAAACAATGCGAACAAAATTAGATGGGTAGACCTTTATTTTAAGAGCATACACTTGTGTCATTGTGTGAGTAATGAGGTGAAGTAGCACTTTTCTACGGGTTTAATGTAACAGACATTGGCTAGGGTGGGGCCCCTTGGTAACTTAATTAAAAACCCTGATGAACAACCAAAACCTCAGACAATTTCCCCATGAGTACCACTCAATCCCATCTCAAAGCTCTACATGGCGGGTAAGTAAATAAGTGTGCCTACAAAAAGAGTTCTACCTCACTATACAAACTCTCAAAATTCTGCTACTATGGGCCTTGAGAGGTTTCCCGATCACCGACACCAAAAATAATGCATTCTAAAATCCCCTCATGTTACCTAGTTCCTACTTCCTACAAGTAGGATACACGACACCAGCATATGACAGCCTCTCCACAAGATGATATTCACAATGATGCCAACCTGTCATTTTGAAAGAAACTGGAAAGTGATGAAATCAAACGGTAATGTCCATCAGACACCGTGAGTCACTCTAAAAATATGTTCTGCACTAAAATGAGTTGGCAGTAGCATATCACACGGTGAGGAATTTCTAAGGTTTGTTAGGTAGACCTTTCCAAGCCCAAACTCACTTAAGGAACAATTCAAAATATCATATTAGACATTCAAGTAAAACTCTTAAAATCAACCAACTTAGCATACCAACCATCACAGATTACATGCAGATGGAATTAAAGCAGTAGTTCAGACATACCAACATGGGATGGCAAAACAGTTATATGCGGATGAGAATGGTACCATCCAATCACTCTAGTTCTTCTTCCAGTTGTAGTGCTCATCCTGTGCTGTTGAGTTAATTACACAAACCATTCTAGATCTTGTATAAAATAAGTATAATCAAAGTTCAACCACACACGGCAATCATAGGGTCTATCTGATTTCATCTCCAATTTCCAATTTTTACCGATTCTTTTACGGGAGATGCATATGTAATTAAATCTGAGTGGCACATGGTGTAAAACACTTAAACTGTAACATCTAAAATGTCACTGATGACAGCATTCCCATGTAATAGCAGCAATAGGTTACGTATCGACTCACACTCCCTCCATACCATTTATGTTGCACCTCTTTGACTTTAAAAGTTAACTGATGTCAACTTTGAACGATATTTTCTCCCAATACCCAATACCTACAACTTTTTGGATCTTGATACGGAAGTAGACAGAAATGGGATAGAGGTAATAATGCATATACAGACAAAATAGCTGTGCACACTCATCTAGACATTATGTCAACGATACTCAACGTTCTACACTCTAAGGCTCCAAGTGAACTAAATTGTTTTCCTTCTCAATTATGATTTGATACCCGCCCATAATTGGAAAAAACATGAATTCAGATGCTTTAGCCCAAGTAATAAGAGTACTAAATTATATTTCCCCTACATATGCTTACACATAAAGAGAATGTAGGTTCCTCAGCCATGCACACACCTTTCTGTACCCCCAATTCATACAAAGTAATTAAGAAGAAAGAACACACATGCACACACATAAAAGGATATTTCTGCCATAGCTGTTGCTGCAGCCAATTGTTCAGGATTAGTCTCCACTCGATCCTTCCTCCTATCTGATCGAGTCTGAGGTGATGCACCCCATATCAATGCGGTTGATCTACCAGACTTAGAGCACTGCATTAAGTAACCATCAAGGAATAAAATTACAGAAATTTTCTGATTGCATGATGAAAAGAGGTGGTCAGCTAAACAGCATTATCAAAAGTATGCTCTGATACGCTTTCCCAAATTGCATCTCTTCTCACTCTCACAAGTTTCAGTTCATATCAGATAAATTCATATTTGACACTGGTAGTGCAATTGAAGATAAGCCCGCCTAAGCCTAATAAAATCACCAAAATGTAAGGATATGAAACGACAATCCCTAGGAACTATTCCTTTCAACCCAATCGTTTGTTCACGTTTGACTAAAATACCCCTCACAAGGAGTAAAAAAAGGTAAACATATGATTGGAGCGGGACGAGAGGGAGTAAGACTGTATAAATAAGCTCTTCTTTTTTTCTTATTTTTTTTTTTACAATTATGCATGCACACTTCCAAATGCCTGCATATTGACAGCACTTAAAGTAATCCTATTCAATCAAGGGTAAATTCTTGCACTTTTCGTCTGAAGCTTTAGCCAGGGTTTTGTGACCACTTTATGGTATAATGTAACCACGATAATATCAGTGTTACAACTTATGGTAACTTGTTTTTCAAAAGTGATCACATTTGGCTGTAAAATGATTACAAAATCCCGTCTTATAGTTTCGGACGAGAATAGGCCGCCTAAAGGAAGACCAACTCAGAAATAGACCTAAGAATTACTCCCCTTCTTCCAGAAAACAGGATCCCACATCACTATAATTTCTTTCTTTCAAAAAGCTTACAACTTTGACTCAAATTTCTACTTAGTTCATTAAATATCAAATACCCATCAAACAAATCATAAAAACAAATTGAATAATGACCCAAAAATGTGCATCACATCACATGATAGTCAACGAAAGAACCACATACAAAATCAAAGCTTTGAAGTAAATTGTTGGGTGAATCATCATATATTTCATCAACAAAAAAAAACCATCAACAAAAACATGAGATACTGAAATACCCATTCCGCTTCATTCATCTGTTTACCTTTTATTATTCTTTATAATACGCGTATTTTAATCAAAGGTAAATAAATGATCGAGACGGAGAGGTAAAAGATAAGAGAATAGACCTCAATATCACCAAGAAGAAGACCCATTATCTCTTCAGTTTCAGTGGACAATGCGTGTGTAACACAAGTTAACCAGACTTCTTCTGACATTTTCACATTTGTCAATGACATCTTTTCTCAAACCGAGTTAATAATATGATGATTATTAAATTTAGAGTTGGCAATTGCACAAGAATATTATTGGAAGTAAGATTTAAGATGGGTATTTTTAGATTGTATAGAAGTATTTGTTTCAAACTGTTGAAGGTTGGGGTTTTTTTGGGGAAAACAGTTGGAGAATTAGTCGGCCATTTTCGGACACCGGGATGATTTGGATTTACATATAGGAAAGTTAAGAGGTACAAAGGCTTGTTATTTTCTCACTCTCCCGTGTGACGGTCTCATTTCGTGTTTTTTTGCAAAATACTGACCATTGTTTATTAAAAAATGGTATACGGTCTTACAGGAGAACTTGCGTGTTAGTTTTAGACTTAACTAGTCTTAAATACGTGCAAATTTATAAAAGATGATCATTTTTGGTAAATACTGACCACCTTAAAAATAAAAATCATTTTTTAGTCATAAAAGATGATCATTGTTTATTAAAAAATGGTATACGGTCTTACAGGAGAACTTGCGTGTTAGTTTTAGACTTAACTAGTCTTAAATACGTGCAAATTTATACGGTATGTTGTCTTAAAATCTAATATTATATATTATAAAAAGAATATAAATATTTAAGATTATATTTTAGGGATTATTGATCAACTAAGTTGAGTTATAATAAATGATTTAAGATTTTAAATCTGAATTGTAAATTTCGTTCACAATGCCCTCTTTATAGCTAAATTTGAATCTCAAGTTTCATTTATTAATTGGGGGTATATCCGTTTCAGATTTAAGACTGATTAAATATCATATCACATGGATATATGAGAAAAATGTTTTTTTTTTCTGTGCATTTTGCTTTTATCTTATTTATCCCACATGGATATATTTAACCCGTCTTAAACTTCAAACAGGTATACCCGTCTTAAATGAGAATTCGTGATCTGCACAACTATCCTATTTTATTAAAACAAATTAATATACTACCTACATGGCTACATTATCCATATAATGTGTTACAAAATGTTACTCCCTCCATATCTTTATATTGTTCCATTTGATTTTGGCTCAACAACCAAGGCATAAATGATTAAGCCTATACGGGCCAGTTTTTGCATATAAAGAACGGATTAATGATGTGGGGTTAAGTGTTAACCTTTCCCACGTGTTTTCTTTAGTATCTTAAAACAAATAAACGAATATGGCAAAAGAGAGGGAAAGTACACCTTGGTATTCCAGATTGGTATTTCCCTTGAAAGGTTTGGAGGGTTGCACAAAGGAGGTGGTTGGGTCTTTGTTGGTGGTCGTTGGCTGCCTGTTTATGGCACAGTTGGTGGGGCTAGGACGATAAGAAATAGGGTGGGCATGGTGGGAATAGGGGTGGGTCGGTTGGTTTGTTTTTGAGTAAATTCAATGTTTATAAGTGTTTCATGTAAGGCCTCAAATGTTATAGGTTCGTCACAAGCCATGGCGACATCAATTAATGATTAGTTTGAACGTGTCACGTCAAGTCCTTTAAAAGCTTTAGCCATAATGTATTCTTGATCCATCAGGTTGCCCATAATGGCAAGTTGATTAGTGCAAGCTTTAATGGCTTGCATATAGTCAAAGATCGACTGAGTGTTTTTGGTAAGTTTATGTGATGAGGCGTTCTTTGATTTGTAAAATATGGCCTCAAGACGGGTTAACGTAGTGTTGGATAAGATTTGCCATGTCTCTAGAGAAGTCTTGGCATGAATAACAAGGGGTGAGACAATAGGCGGGATGGTGCCAAGGAGTGCACCATAGAGGAGTTTGTTTTGGTAGGTCGGTGGAGGTGGCAGCAGCTGTCGTGGTAATGGTTGAGGATGAGGTAGGGTGGGTACCATCAATATATTTGAATAAATTGTAACAAAAAAGGATAGGATTGACTTGGGATTTCTATGGTAGATATATAGGTGCGGGGTGTGAGCATTTCGATCATTCAAGAGCAAGGGGAGTTGGGTGGTTGCAGTATTCATGGTGAGGAGTCGGAAAGAGGAGGGAATTTTGGGAGTTGGCATTGATTAAGGTGAGGCGTGGGGGTTGCTGTTGGGTGTTAACGTGATATACGAGTAAAGATCGGAATATGGCTGAATGACTGATACCATATAAGAAGGAGAATTTATAAGTTCTATTGATGATTCAAAGAGTTACAACTGTTTGCTATTTATACAAAGAGATATATGAGCATTAGACTAAGACTACAACTCCAGAGCTAAGCCAAACTTTACACCGTACAATCTAATCTTAACAACTCATAAGATATATGGAGTAGGTTCATAACTAGTAATTGAATAAGAATTACAAAAGTGATAGTAAATACTGATAAACTGACTGGAGGAAGGTAAAATCAGAGTATTATTGATGATTCAAATCGTGTATAAAGGCTATGTTATATGTACAAGATAGCTAGCTAAAAATTAGGAAACGTAAATATCCTACCCTATAATATGGAGATTACAAAGATACAAAAAGCCTACACTAATAATAAGATATTCATTGAGGATGTTCTTTCACTCCCCCTCAAGTTGGAGCAGTTGAGAACTCAATGCCCAACTTGCGTTGTAGACGATCAAACGATTCTCCTCCAAGCGCCTTCGTAAACAAATCTGCAATTTGTTCTTTGCTTCGAATATGACACGCCGCTATATTATTCCCGACCAAATATTGACTAATGAAGTGGAAATCGATCTCGATATGTTTCGTACGATCGTGAAAGGGAGGATTTTTTGCTATATGTAGTGCGGCCTGATGATCACAGTATACGTTCATGGGTTGTTTATGCGACATACCCAACAAAGCCAAAAACGATTTAAGCCACACTAAGTCGCTCGTTAAAGCTGCCATTGCTCTATATTCAGCTTCGGCCGTGGACCAAGCCACTGTACTTTGCTACTTGGCTCTCCATGAGATGGGTGTATTACCCAATGCTACAAAATAACCGCTCAAGGATCGTCTTGTCAATGGGCAGCTAGCCCAGTCCGAGTCACAATACTTATTCAATTCTATAGTCGACGTTCGATCCATAACTATCCCTTTCCCAAGATCATTTTCAAATAACGTGCCAATCGAGTAGCACCTTCCCATTGTTCTTTCTTGGGTTCGTGTACAAACTGTAATAGGATGTGAACCCCGTAGACAAGGTTTGATTGAGTAATGGTTAGATAGACAAGTCGATGACTAATCGTCGATACTTCATTGGGTCTCGAAGAGTGTGACCTTGCGCAAGTGCAAGAGGTTTTGTTGAATAGGGGTATCAACCGGCTTAGCCCCCATCATACCTGTCTCTTCTATAATCTCTAAAGAATATTTCCTTTGATTAAGGAAAATACCCTTCGATCCCGAGGTTATTTCGATCCTAAAAAAATATTTACGTCGACATAAATAATCTTTTATCACAAAACGTTGGTCGATGAATGACTTAAAATATTCACTCACATTTTTATTGTTGCCCACCATAATCATATCATCGACATAAACTAAGACGGCTATAAAAGCGTCATTTCGGTTTAGTGTGAACAACGAGTAATCTGCGAGTAATTATATAAAACCATACCGTTTCAAGGACTCGGTTAGTTTGGCGAACCAGTTTCTCGAAGCTTTTTTTAGACTGTATATCGATTTTTTTAGTTTACATACCTGATTGCTTCGGTCTATTTGGAACCCTTGGGGAAGCTTCATATATAACTCTTCGTCTAAGTCTCCATGTAGAAAAGCATTATTCACATCTAGTTGCCCTATCATTCAATTTTTTATTACTGCCACTGCAAACAAGCATCGATCGCTCGTTATTTTCGCAATTGGTGCACATGTCTCATGATAATCAACGCCTTCTATTTGGGTGAAGCCTTGTGCAACTAGACTTGCTTTGCGCCTTTCTATAGTTCCATCCGCCTTGTATTTAACTTTATACATCCATTTGCATCCGATCCGGAGCTTTCCTGTTGGTAACGTGACCTTTCATGTCTCATTTAACTCCAAGGCTTGTATTTCTTTTGCCATTTCCTCACGCCAATTGTGACTTTTGACAACCTCAAAATAATGTTTGGGTTCTTTTACAGCGTCTACGGTGGCCAAGTACTTCTTGCGAGACAAGGAAAACAACTAGTAGTGATATAATTCGTTATTAGATACCGAGTACCTTTCTTGGAGGATGTTGATGTAGTGGGGGGAGCACTTGCGTCGGGGTTTATAACATGCATTGACTTGCATATATAATCCTTTTTCCAATATGGTTCAAATTGTTGACGAGTCCTCGTCCTTGAATCTATGCCTCGACGTGTACCTGTTCAGTCATCACCTCGGTTGTAACATTCATGTTCAGTTCCAACATTTGGAACTTTCTCATTTTTGTCATCAAGTTTCTCGCTTTCTTCCTCATTGTCGATGGAGTTACCATCTCCATTCATCTCGTTAAAAACATAAGACTCTATTTCTTTCGGATGAGATTGCACTACTGCCTTGTGTTATTGATTGTTAAGATAAGGATAAACATGTTCGTAAAAAACGACATCACGGGAAACAAAAGACTTATTTTCCTTCATGTCATAAACTATCACTTCAAGAAAACAACATTCAGGCGACCGATGTTAGCGACTGATTTCAGTCGCTAAAATGAATTTGGCGACTGAAATCAGTCGCCAAGACCCAGTTGCAGGCCTTAGTCGCCAAATAAAATTCGGGCGACTAATTTCGGTCGCCAAATTTGGCGACTGAAAAAAGCGTCGCCAAATAACCAAAATGGCGACTGAAATCAGTCGCCAATCAGTCGCAAAATCAAGTTTTATTTGTAGAAATACAGGGGGTTTGGCGACTGAAAACAGTCGCTAAAAGAACATTTCAGTCGTCAAAACCCCAGTTTTATTGCACGAAAATTTCTGTTTTCATCCTGCTATTTCATTACCATACCATACCTGCAAGTACAATAGAAAACAACCACAATTTCACACATTTATAACAACACGATGAGAAACGAACATCCTCATATATATCAAGAAAATTAAATCAAGTTTACAAATCTTGATAAAGGTTTACAAAACCAAGTTTAAACAACCACATTTAAAAAGTTTATAAACTAAAATCAAAAGCCAAGGAAACCCATATTGGTTTCGGCTTGCATACCACCACCTCCATTGCCTTCATCATAATCTCGCCGAAAGGGAGGCGGACCTTGGTTGCAGTTGTTGAACATGCTTTCCCAAGCCTTAAATTTGTCTTTCATTATCCGAAGTTCCTCATCTCTTTCGGCGTTTTTTCTTCTTTCTTCGTCAAGTTGGGCTTGGAGTTTACCTACGACTCCCGGCTCGTAGGTTTGTTTTGAGCTGGAAGGCATCCTTACCCTTGGAGCTTCGTAAAATACATCCTTAACCGAGCCAATTCCGTACACATTCCCCTTCTTGAAACCCTTAACCAAGTTGAACCAAATCTCGTTATCGGGCTTGTTGGGTTGCCTAACTTTCTCGGCCAAAAATGATTCCTACAAAATATAAACATTGTTATTAAAAATAGCTACAAAATTTGAGTAACATTCAAAAAAATGATCTTATTGTAAAAATCCAAAAATGGTTTGAAACTTACATATAGTTCCTTATCTTTTGGTTTAATCCAATATCTTGTATTGTCTTGGAGTCGGGAATGGGTGTCAAGGAAGAGCTCCAGAGCCGTGGGCGTGTTACTTTTTTTCTTCTTACCCTTCTATAAGAAGAAATTAAAGACTTGTATAAGAAGATTTTAATAATAAAAAGAATTTAAGTTATAATTTTCAAATGGACGAAAAAGAGGATTAATAAAATGTGAACTTACACCCAAAACTAGGTCCAAGTAAGATCGAGATCCTCCGTGATGTGAAGGCTCAGCCGCTCCATCTTTCTTTCCTCCTCTTTTATTTGTAGATGCTTGAGCCGACTTAACCTGAAACTCCGGAGGTTCACTATATTTAAGCATTTCTTCATATGCACCACCTACAATTTAAATAAGTATTATAAAATATGATAAAATGTGTTAAATTATAACTATATACAAATAACAAAAAAAAATTAAATACCTCTCATATGCTCCGGCTCCTTCTTCCTCTTGACAACCTTATACATGTTGTCCCTTAACCGTCTAGTGCATGTCTCATTGTACCTTTGACGTACCATATACTCTAATCCCGCCGGCCAGTCAAATGTTTTCTACAATTTAAAAGGTAAGTATTAGTAAAATAAATTATTAATTGAAAATTATAATAATATAACAAAATATAAACAAAAATATACCCTAAAATTATTGAACCATTCCTCTTTTTGTGTGGATGTAGCATTTGTTCAACAAATAGGAGCAACCCCCGTCATCTTCATCTTTGTACTTTGAGTACAACCTCGTACAACCTTTTGAGACGAAAACCTGAAAAGTAAATTATGGAATAATATGCATTTATGTTAAATAATGTAAAATAATTTTAAAATAATAAATTAAAGACATTGGTCGTTGTCTTACCAAAAACCCGCGGGATCAAGTATCATCTTCCCTTCCGAGGTGAACTGGATCTCCGATGTCTGATCAGAGGACTCATCGTCATTGGTCGATTCCTCAACCACCGGACTCTGCTGATCAATAACCTCCATATCCTCCTCGTCGACTGAAGAATTACTATGGCGTCTATTTGAACCGCCGCCACGTTGTGTACCTCGACCTCCTGCCATCTACATACAATTACACAGATATTCAAATTGTTAGAAACTGTTAATAACATAAAAAAAAACATAAACGTAAACTGTTAATAACATAAAAAAACAACATTTAATAACATAAAAAACTTAATTAAAATATATATAAATATATCTTTACCTAATTAATCATCATCATCAAATTCGTCATCATCATCATCACCATCTGATTCATTATCATTATCACTATCACCAGTTCACCACCACCATCACCGTCAACTAGACCATCACCATCCTCGTTTTCCAAATCCTCACCCTCTTCATTTCCATTCTCATAAATGATTTCATCCGGCGGAGACAACATAAACCCGCTAGATACTATTTCTTCTTGAAAAAAAGTCGTATCTTCTTGTGAGCGTGCTTTTGTCTTAAAGATTGCACACCACTGCTTTTGATTTCGATCATTCTTCGTGCTTGGATAAGAAGCGAAATATACTTGATTGACTTGATGTGCGAGTATAAACGGATCATACTTTGAGTATGTCCGCGTATGATTCACTTCGAAGATTTTATAACGTTCATGAACTTTCATACCGGCCACAGAGTTATCCTTCCATTCACACTTAAATAAGACAGTATTATAAGAACGCTTACGTCCATTATAGCTCAACTCAAAGATATCCTCAACTATACCATAGTATTCGTTGTCATCAAGAGAATAAATAGTAACACCATAATTGCACCTAGCCTTATCCTTACCGTAGTTGAATGTATGGAAATTAAATCCGTTAACCGAGTAACGATTCCACGTTTTAACCATTCTTGAAGGACCAAAGGCCAAAGTCCTTATCAAATCATCTTGGATATTTAAATCAATTACATGGTTCCGAAACCATGTCGCAAATTGATCCTCATGGTTACTCCAAACATCATCTCTATTCACATTAGGATGTGCTTTAATGAAATCATTCACAAACTCCGTTTCATATGATTCCAAAATCTCACAATTAGAAAGAACGTAAAGGTGAGCACGATCATATTCTTTGTCATCCAAATATCTTGTTCCCCCAATTGATGAACAACCCTCATCATCATGCATTTGGAAAAACTCGGGTAAACTTGTCTCAAGTTCATCCGCTTTATCAACACTCAAGTTTTTTGCTTTGGTTTCTATATGTTTTTCAAAGTAAAGAGAGCAAAAATTTGCAATCTCTTCCGTTAAATACGCATTACATATAGAACCTTCAACCCGAGCTTTGTTACCAATTTTCTTCTTCACGTGATTAAGAAACCTATTCAATAATTGATGGGATTAATAGTTGTTAAGACTAGTATATAAATATTAAATCAATTATATATAGTACGATAATAATTATAATTTAATTACTACTTAGCGATCTTACCTTTCAAATGGATACATCCACCTATATGGGACGGGGCCTCCAACTTTGGCTTCGTAAGACAAATGTATCGGTACACGCTCCATGGAATTAAAAAATGATGGAGGAAATATCATCTCGAACTTACACAATATTTCTGGTATTTGCTCCTCAAGACGAATCATGTCATCAACAAATATTGAAGACGAACATAAATCTTGAAAAAATTGACTTATCTCAACAATTGCATTCCACACGGGAGTGGTTAGGAGATGTCTCAAAGATACAGGTAATAATCGTTCCATGAAAATATGACAATCATGACTTTTCAAGCCTTGCAACTTTAGCTCCTTCATATCAACACATCGACTAAAATCCGTTACATATCCGTCAGGAAATTTTAACTTTCTTAATCACTCACATAATACCTTCCTTTGAGCTTTGTCAAGTGTAAAAATAGATTTTGGTTTAGACTCATCGCTACGAATGTGAAGTTTGGGACGATGACAAATTATCTTCAAATCTTCTCGTGATTTAACAGTATCACAAGTCTTTCCCTTTACATCCATAATCGTGTGAATCAGTTGCTCAAAGAAATTCTTGTCTATATGCATTACATCCAAATTGTGCCTAATTAACATCGTCTTCCAATAAGGAAGATCCCAAAAAATGCTTCTTTTAAACCAACCAATTTTCTTCTTTTTCAACTCATCTGTCTCTGCTTTAGTACAATCAATAGTACGTGACAAATCACAAACCATATCCCACACCTTATCCCCCGGAAGTCGATCTAAAGCATGATTCCGCTCCCCTTTACCTTTTCTGAAAGCTTTTTTGTTGCTCCTAAAGGCATGCCTCTCCGGTAAAAATTGTCTATGACAATCAAACCAACTCACTTTTTTGGAACAAGGTAGCAAAAATGCTTTACTTTGGTACATGCAACAAGGACATGCCTTTTTTTCCGCGGTAGACCATCCAGATAGCATACCGTAGACGGGAAAATCATTAATGGTCCACAACAATGAAGCTCTTAGTTGAAAATTTTGCTTTAAAGACACATCATATGTTTGCACACCTACTTCCCACAATTGTTTCAATTCTTCCACCAAAGGTTGCAAATAAACATCTAAGGCGGTTTTTGGATTATCAGGACCAGGAATAATTAGTGACAAGAAGATGAATTGTTTTTTCATACACAACCAAGGTGGTAAGTTGTATGCAGTGACCATTACGGGCCAAGAAGAGTACTTTCTACCAAACTGGCCGAATGGAGCAAAACCATCCGTACAAAGGCCAAGTCGCACATTACGGGGTTCCTTAGCAAAGTCGGGGTAAAGCATATCAAACCGCTTCCATTCCTCTCCATCACTCGGATGACACATCTTTCTCAGAGTACGAGGATTTTCCTTGTGCCATCTCATTTGCTCGGCAATGTTTTTGGTAGCAAACATTCTTTGAAGTCTAGGAGCTAGAGGAAAGTAAGTTACGGGATTTTCGGGTATTGGTTTCTTACTCTTTTCACCTCTCTTTTTTTCATTCTTTCCTTTTTTACCCTTCAAGACAATACTTCCCTCAATTGTCTTATATCTAGCCTTTTGACATTTACTACACTTGTCAAGCAAAGCATCATCCTTCCAAAAGAGCATACATCCATCGGGACATGCATCAATCTTGTAATGCGGAAGTTGTAGACCTTTCACTACTTTTTTGGTATTGTAGAATGATCGGGTCATGACATTATTACCGGGGATAACATCCTCAATCAAAGAAGCAATGCCATCAACACAAGTAAATGGCAAATTGTACTCACATTTCAAAGTTACACTCGCCATCCTAGAGGCGGCTTCTAACAATGACATTTTGCTCCCTTCATATATTGGTTTTTCACTCGCCTTTAACATATCAAAAAAGGCTTTTGCTTGTGGGTGTGGTTCTTCTTCATTCATTGGTATATGATCATTATTGAAAATATTAGACTCAAAGGCATCAACTACCATATCTCTATATGGGTTCTCATTTTGTGGGATTTGAGATTGTTCGGGAAGTGAAAAATAAGATTCTCCATGAGAAATCCAATTGTATTAGTTTGGACAAAACTCGTTTGTATAAGATGTTCTTGAACCTCAATTTCATGTAGATATTTCATGTTTTCACATTTAATACAAGGACACCTAAGTTTGTTTATACTAAATCATACTCGTCTTGTTGTTTAGCAAATTCAATAAACTCGGCAACCCCCTTTATAAATCTAGCGGTAGGACATCTTTTCTTATCAAGTCTTTCTTCGTACATCCACGTACGTTCCAATCTCTTCATTTTAATCTAAACATTAACCCACACAAAAATAATTACAAATTAAAAGATAATATTACTAACTAACTAACATATAACATCACCTTAATGAGTGAAAAAATACTAGCAAAACTAACAACACTAACACTAACATAACCATTATCATCTTTATCAAAACCAAATACTAACACTAACACAAATCAAAATTACAAATACTAACAAAAACAATACTAAAACTAATATTAACCAGTATCATCATTATCAAAACTCAATACTAACAACACTAACACTAATCAAAATTACAAATACTAACAAAAACAATACTATCAACACTATCACTAACCAATTTATCATTATCAAAAATCCAATACTAACAACACTAACACTAATCAAAATTATAAATACTAACAAAAACAATACTAACAACACTAACACTTACCATTATCAATGTAACACCCCGGCCCAAACCGTGGGTCGGGAGCGGTCACTCATGATAGCTCTCCAGGCTGTGTACATGGCCCACAGATCAACACAGGTCCTTTCCAGCGCATTTTGTCCTCACTCATGTGCATCCCGGAAACCTTCCCAGGAGGTCACCCATCCTAAGGAGGTCACCCATCCTAAGACTACTCTCAGTCAAGCACGCTTAACTTTTGAGTTCTTTTGCATGGATAACCAGAAAAGAAAGTGCACTTTGGTGATATGAGTAGTACTTTCAATCCCTTTAAGCACTAGTCATTTAAGCTTATCGATTGACCTCTTCAACTAACGTGGGGTGTTACA